>CM038232.1:25590015-25830280 GCA_021442155.1 Cymbidium sinense | reverse complement strand
CGGTTACGTATTGCTACTTCTTGGATGGCGTAACCCATGACTCTTGATATCCTTACATTAGGGTTAGATCGACTACTTCCTCTGGCTATGTACACTAGGGACTACAATGAAAGCTCGGGATGATGGAACCATGGATCTAGATCTATCACGTCATCATTCCCCCAACTATCTACTTTTAAGTTAAGATGATGAATTTCATAATCTTAAATTCTAAACTCCACATACTACTACTATAAGCTACGCATTAAGCGATCTAACAACTAGCCTTAATCGACGATTCTCTCTCATCATTGAGAAGGGTAATTAACTATAGGTGTTTGCGCCTATGGGAAACTTGGAACTAGATCTAAAGTCCTCACAAACTGAGGGTGAAATCTCTGGTAGTGTCTTATCTACTATTCCATCTTCCTTTTCAAAATTTCACCGACACTCAAATCATACTCTCTTCAATGTGAGAGGTTAGTGGCAAATTTTTAGAGCCCACGGTTCTCTCCAAAAATGTATAATGAACTTGATGTCAAGATCTAAAGTGAGACTTCTAAGAAGCCATGCAACCAAATAATTTCAAGGAAGAACAAATTGATAATATGAAAAATATCAAAATTCTTTTCGTAGGCTTTGAAGTGGGTCATTTTAGAAATCTCTTCACACCTACCATAATATAATTAGTTTCATTTTCTATTTGATGCAATCAAAAGGCAAAATCTAACCTAAGCCCATCCCATATAGAATCCAGATTCGATAATGGTGTGTATAAACTTGCATTCTAAGAAGTACCTTTATGCCCTTGATAAATTGAACTTTTCTCAACAAGATGTGTAACATCACATCTGAGGTTTGGCCAAAAGAAATGAACTCTTAATGGCTCTAATGTGTTTTCATGTCCAACATGTCATTATAATAAAAAAGTCATTCATGAATAAGAAAAATTATGCAATTCCAGAACCGCCAAATTTTTTTAAGTGAGGATCCCTGTTTGAGCCAAACATAAATTTGGCCTTCACTTAACAATTTCAATTTGTTAAGTCAAGATCTCTATTTAAATGAAACATAAAATTTGACCTTTACTTAACAATTTCAATTTATTAAGTGGGGGTCTCATTTCCAAAACATGAATTTGATCTTCACTTAGCAACTTCAATTTTCTAAGTGAGGGTCTCATTTTCAAAACACAAAATTTGATCTTCACTTAACAATTTTAGTTTGTTAAGTGAAGGTCTCATTTTCAAAACACAAAATTTGAACTTCACCTAACAATTTCAATTTATTAAGTCGAGGTCTCATTTTCAAAACATAAAATTTGATCTTCACTTAATAATTTCAATTTGTTGGGGGGTCTTATTTTCAAAACAAAAAATTTGACTTTTACTTAACAATTTCAATTTGTTAAGTGTGGGTCTCATTTTCAAAACATGAATTTGATCTTCACTTAACAATTTCAATTTGTTAAGTGAGGGTCTCATTCTCAAATATAAATTGGATCTTCACTTAACAATTCCAATTTGTTAAGTGAGGGTCTCACTTTCAAAATATAAATATTGACTTTCACTTAACAACCTCAATTTGTTAAGTGAGAGTCTCATTTTCAAAACATGAATTCGACCTTCACTTAACAATTTCAATTTGTTAAGTGGGGAGCCTCATTTTCAAAATATTTGATATTCACTTAACATATTCAATTTGTTAAGTGAGGTCTCACTTTTAAAATCTAAAATTTTACTTTCACTTAATAATTTTAATTTGTTAAGTGAGAGTCTCATTTGCAAAATATGAAATTTGACTTTCACTTAACAATTCCAATTTGTTAAGCGAATATCTCATTTTCAAAGAAAAATACATTTAGGCTTTCACTTAGTATACCCAATATTGCTAAGTAAGAGCCTCATTTTCAAAGCATATGTTTTCTTCTATCTAACACATCAAATTTGTTAAGTAAGAACCACATAACCATGCCATATTGGATTCCCACTTAACATACCAAATTTATTAAGTGAGAATCTCATTCTCAAGTCATATCATACTTTGATTTCCACTTAACACACCAAATTGTTAAGTGGGAGTCCCATTTTCAAAAAAAAAAAAAAAAACATATCAAACACATTTAGGCTTTCACTTAACATACCAAATTTGTTAAGTGAGGGTCTCTTTTCAACACACATTTGATCCCTATTTTAACATACCAAATTTGTTAAATAAGGATCCAATTTTTCATATCAACCACACTTGAGCATTCACTTAACATACCAAATTTGTTAAGTGAGAGTCTCATTTTCAAAGAAAATAAACATATCTCAAACACATTTGGGGCTTTCACTCAACATACCAAATTTGTTAAGTGGGACTCTCATCTTCAAAGAAAACAAATCTATCTCACAATCAAACACATGTGGCCTCTACTTAACACACCAAATTTGTTAAGTAGGAAGCCCCATTTTTAAATCAAAATATCACGCAATCAAATCATCACAAGAAAAAATATTTCAAACACATAATCACAACCTCTACTTAGCACACCAAAATTTGC
This sequence comes from Cymbidium sinense, assembly GCA_021442155.1. Lineage (NCBI taxonomy): Eukaryota > Viridiplantae > Streptophyta > Magnoliopsida > Asparagales > Orchidaceae > Cymbidium > Cymbidium sinense. Next base: position 25,827,756 of record CM038232.1, on the reverse strand, counting down.
TAAGTAGAAGTTCTTTCAAACTATTCATATTTTCAAACAAGAAACATAAAACACAAACAATCTCTAAAAAGAAAAAAATCTCTCCTCAAATTTTTGAACCCCACCCTACCTACCTAAATTGGTTGAGTATGGGTTCTAAAATAAAAAATCAAATGGCAAAAGACTCTCCTCCAAACATCTAAATCTCTCCAATGAACCCCACTTAACATATTTGAATTGTTGAGTGTGGGTTCAAAACTCCAAACTTTTGTTACTTGTGTGGAACAAATATCAAGACAGAATCGATACAAGTTACTATGTTTCAACAAATGCCTACAAATGTAGCAAAGCTTTTGTCACATGGCCTCTCGAAGTTTGTGTTCACTTTTGTTTGGGGTGGATTTGGCCTGGATCGCCACCCTTAGACCCATCTAGTGTTTTTGGCCAAGAATTGAGGGAGCTCGCATCACCAGGGGCAACTCTCACCATCTCAGGGATGAGGTGGATGGATAGTCATTAGCATCGACCTTTGTTTGACACTGTATCCTTCTAAAGAGGAAGGCAGGTTGCCGCCCAGTTCTTACTCGCTTGTTCCCACTACCACCGGGTTCATGCTAGCATCTCCTCATTGGTCCCCTCTAAGGAAGGCTATCCGGCTTCAAGATAGCCTCCCCTACCTGGTAGGATCTAGCTCAGCCTTGCTTACATAGGTATGGACACAATAGAGCCGCAAGATCAAGCGGCACCACGTGTCAGGAGATGGATGTCATATGCCACATGTGAGGAGGGTTCTCCTCATGAGGTTTCCCCATTGCTGACTCGTAACCAGTTCCACCCCCTCTCAGCATCAGATGAAGAGGAGGACTATCAAAGGATAGCTGCATTGCCTCCACCTCCTACATACCATGAGATTCTATGGATAGGAAGAAGTTCTATGTCGGCCTACCAGATATAGTGCAGTACATGAACATTCGTGAGTCTGTACATTATTTGACTTGAGGTCATCATCCCTAGAGTGTTACCATGACATTCACGGTGACAGAGCATTAGAAGTGGTATGGGGAGCATGGCGGTTTGCAGGGCTCGGCTCGCCTAGTTGATTTTCACAGCCATCGGTGGGACTAATAACATAGTGTTGGGTACCACCAATCATAAAATCCGATGAGAGTAGAGGGTGTTATCTCCACCACCGATCCACTCCTCACCCCACCGTTCAAGTCCCATCATCCACCGTGCCTATAAAGGCAAAGAAGATAATATCTAGAGAGAAGAAAACCCCCTTGGTGATATGGCTACAGCCAAAGGAACCCACTTCATCTACTCCACCGATTGAGGTGAGGACAAGTTCACCTACTTGACCTCCTACTTCAGTCTTGGTGAAGAAGGAGTTGCGACCCCGCATCATCGTGGTCGCACCACCACCATCCACTAGTGAGCCGTGAAGTAACAACCGTAGAAGGGGAATGGGACATTAATCCCCATGGTAATCTCCCAAGGGACACTACCCATGAGCATATTTCTATTCCGAATCATGACCCTCCCATAGTCAGCACTCCGGTGATAGGTAGTGTTAGGTGCATCTCTATCAAGGAGCACAACCCTCTACCGGCCTAAATTATACCGACGGTTAGATTGTTGATGAGATCCTAGTATAGTACTTTGCAAAAAAGAGAGAGCTTCTAGGAGTAACCAATGTGAGGAGAGAAATGTCAACTTTGATCCAGAGGATGATCTTCTTGAAGATTTGACCAAAGTTCATATGGTCGATACTAGATCCTTGAAGAGATCAACGGCCAAGAAGGTATTATAGTTGAAGAGGATGCCATCCATTCAACTCAACACCTCCTCCACCGGAGAGATGATCATATTGATCAAATGAGAAAAGATTGAAGAGTTGATGACAATGGGCATTGCATAATTTGCTTTGGTTTCATAGTCCTAGTAGAGTAGAGTTGGCACACACTCTAGATTATCTAGATGCATTCCTGCAGAGGGAGACAGTGGTACTCAGAAGAAGGTGGGGATAGTACCTCCATGCATGAAAAGACATCAAACACATGGTGGAGCAACAAGTGAGGGATGCATTGGCAAGCCTTAGGTGGCTCATCTATTCCAAAGGGAGACCCTACCGGAGGAATTTGATGGTGTCCAATACCCTAAGGGCTTTGTGCCTCCTTCTTTCAAAATTTTGATAGTAGTGGGAACCCCCAACAACACATAGCACATTTGAGATGTTGCAATGGCGTGATGCACTCTTATTTTGCCTCTTCATCAGTAGTTTGATAGGCATCACATTTGATTGGTATGCTAAACTACCCAATGGTTTAGTGAAGACATTTTCTAAGTTGGAGCAGCTCTTTTTTAAGAGATTTGCTTGAGCTCAGCAAAGGGTAACTATGGGCGATCTCGTTATAGCTCAACAACACCCCGGTGAGTCCCTTGTCAATTACATTCTTGGTAGGTAGAATTTAAGTATGAAATGCAAACCACAACTATCTCAATAGAATGCCATTGAAATTTTACTCAAGAATATTCATGGCACGCCTTCATGTTAAAGGGTTCACCATTAAGACATTTGAGAAATTAATCAACAAGGTGGCTAGTCTATAAGGAGAGGCCAAGCTTACCTTTCCAAGATCAGTCAACCAAGCCCATACCATAGAAGGCATTTGAGAAAAGGTGGCACACAATATTGAAAGAGGGAAAGCGACCAAAGTTCATTCAAACAGCTCAAAAGCCCTCTACCACCCTCCTTTCAGCCTCAGTCATACCACCCAAGTTGCCACGTAGTCTCCACCACCGCCTAGTATCCCCATCCACATCAAGATCGGCAACATTCTTATCCACCAACAAGTAACTATCACTTACCTATCGACAAAATGAATAAACCTTATTCATTCAAAAGGGAGGTAATCAGGAAGATCTTTAAGAACCTCTTAAAGAAGCGATTTTTAGTTATCGGGGAGAGGAGGATATGGGTAAGAGTCATGATCCAAACTTTTGCCCTACCACCACATGCTAGGTCATGTCTTGGAAGATTGCTTTACCTTTAAGGACGCTTGAGCATAGCAATTTGCCATTATCATCCCTAAAGAATACCTATTTGAACAACCCTCTAGTTTTGTTAGAGTAATCCTTGGGGATACATGCGATCTTCTCAAGAAAGTGGATGGTTCATATCTCCCTATCCGAATCTCCAAGAAAATAATTTATAAGATAAAAAAGTTACCCTTGTAGGTGCTTGAAGCATCTCAAATCTCTAACTCGAGGAAAGTTTACAAGTTGCTAAAGATAACTTGAGGAGGTAGAAGCCCAATAGTAGCGGCACTTCCACTTGCACAGCACATTAGTGCAACCACGGACCAAGTCTCCTCACCGGTTGCAACCTTCTTTAGTTAGTTCTTCTTAGTAATCATATTGTATCATGGAGTGTCAAATCCTCACTCTCACTTTACTTAATTTCTACTTTGTACCTTCATCAAAGTATAAAAAATCAATAAAGAAGAAGACTAATTTTGCTTACATTCTTTCTACTTTTGATGATCTTGATGATTTCATTCCTATAGAAAGCTCTCTAAGTACTAATAATTATAATAATTCTGATCCACTCCTTTCTGATTTTGAAATGGATTGCCCATTTCTAAATCACATGAGTTCACCCATTGAGATAGACTCTGATGATCCTATAGTAGAAGTTGTAGGTGAACCTGATGAGCAGGTAGAACTTTCCACTAAATCATCTCATGATGTCAATGAAGTTAACCTTCATAGTGGCAAAGTTCTACCTCCTAGGTAGCAACTCAGGGTAAGGGTGAACAACTCATTTGTTCTAGCAGTCAAGAAGCCCCTCCATAGGATGCTCCACCTATGGATATGCTTGTGGAGGACCAAACTAGAGTTCACTATATTGTCCTCAAGAAAGTTTCCAACTAAACTAAGCATATATGATGCCCTTGTCTTATCCAAAGAGATGAAGGAGTCATTGATCAAAGCCCTTCTTGATCCAGTATGCTTTGCTTTCTTGGAGAGGAGGCATGTTTTTCAAGAGAAGCCCAGGGAGTTACATTCATCAATGAAGACCTTCTCTTGGGGATAATGGAGCACAACCATCCCCTCTACATCACAATGGATATGGGAAGATTCAGGCTCTTCGGGGTGTTAGTTGATCAAGGTGCATCAGTGAAAATTATGAGTCTAAAAACCCATACCCTACTTGAGGATCGATATCTCTGAACTCTGAGGAGATCAGATGATGTTGAGAGGATTCAAAGAACTAGGTGAGAGGGCTTTAGCTCCATAGTGCTAGAGATAGATGATTGGAAGATAGAAGCCAAGTTCTACATAATTGATTGAAACATCTTTTTATTGCTTTTTGGTAGGCTTTGGATACATGCAAACAACAGTTCCATCTTCTTTACATCAGTGCATCAAATTCAGAGAGGTGGAATCAAGTATTATGTCAAAGGAGACTTGAAGTCATTCTCAGTTAGAGAGGTTGAGATTTATGAAGATGTAGCCTATTATCTTCCTCTAAATTAAAAAGTCTATTCTCGTGAACTTGGTGAAAGTTTAAAATCAAAAGAAAAAGAAATTTAAAAGAAAAGAAAAGAAAATGGGAAAGAAAAGAAAGCACAAGTGGCGAAATCGAGGAAAAGGTAGAGCTAGATGTTGATTACGCCTTTATTCCTCCATATGAACATATGGGTAGGATGACTCGACTTTCACCAGGTAGAGGAAGAGGAAAATTAAAGGCAGTTCTAGAGGTGGAAGACATCCTTACTGGTGGCTAGCTGGTAGGAACTATGTTCCAGCTCACAGAAGTATCCCCGCTATCCACATAGACTTAGAGTCCGATTTGGAGGATGAGTCTCATGTGATTAGCACATCAACCAACCCCTCTCAGTGGGTCCCTTTGGAGGTGATGTTCGAGCCAGATAGTGGTGAAGACCAAGCCTCAAAGCCTGAATGTATCCAAATCATTATATAGAATAGTCAGGGAGCAGTTGAGAACCTTAGCTCTAACTTCACTTTTCTCTCAGAAAGTTGAAGGTTTGGTAGTTAAAAAGGCCCTTAAGTTATCCATAGATGTCGGGGCCAAAGATATTGTTTTGGGAGCATCATTCTCAAATCAAGATGATTAGAACTTGAGGGTGATTCATATAAAGATTTAATACAACTACCTCTTGGTTGGTATTCACCTTGTGTTATTAACTTATCAAAGAAGGAATTAATCCCACATACTTGGTTTAACCATAGGTCAAACTACTTTGAATAATTATTGGACAACCAAATCAGATACTCTTAATCAAGATCAAGACTAGGATTCAGCATAGTGGGTCCAGTCGATGATGACAACCGTTGCCTAGTCATCACCACTCATTTAGGGTCTGATAGGTTCTTCTCAAATTATGCTAACTCTTATGAGGAGGCATGTTTAGAAACTTCAGATGATCGAAATGAGCCTGAAGTAAAAGATGCACCACCAGAGTTTGAAAATCGAATCAATATCGATGAACTCAAAACAAATCAACTTGGGAATAAAAGAAGATCCACACCCGATGTACATCAGTTCTTTATTGAATGGACTTAGTTAAGTTATTAGCTGAGTTTAAGGACTGCTTCGCATAGAGTTATGAAGAAATGCTCAATTTATCTCCTGATGTAACAGTCCACAAACTAGTAATAGAACTTAATGCTAACTCTATAAAGCTCCCTACATGCGATTAAAATTGAACAACGGTCACTCTGAAATCAAGAAATTGATCGATGTTGACTTTATTAGGAAGAAAAATATCTTACCGGTTAGCTAATGTCATCTAATTAAGAAAAAATGGCCAAATTTTCATATGTGTTGATTTTAAGGATCCAAGGCATGTCCTAAGAATAAATTTCCACTTCTTATACCATAATTGATGGTGGACATTGCCTCATCTCATGTAATATTCTACTTTATGGATGGGTCATCTGGCTACAACCAAATCAAGATGGCCCACGAGGATGAAAGAAATACTGCTTTTCAAACCCCGATCAGAATTTATTATTATAAGGTCATGCCTTTCAGTCTTAAAAATGACGGTGCTACATACTAGTGGGCCATGACTCAGATCTTCAATGAACTCATTCATCATCAAGTTGAATACTATGTTAATGATCTAAAGTCAAAAACAAAGAAAAGGAAGACCATCGCTTTGACTTGAGAGTAGTTTTTGAATGGTTAAGATAATTTAACCTCAAAATGAATCCTCTGAGGCGTGCATTTGGAGTAGCTTTAGAGAAATTCCTTAGGTTTGTTGTTCGACACCGGGGAATAAAGATTGACCCAGAGAAGATCAAGGTTATCTTAAAATGCCATCCCTAAAAGTCTAACTCCGTCATTCCAAGGGTGGTTGGTGTATCTAAGATGCTTCATATCCAACTTATCACGAAGATGCTATCCATTCTCAACACTTCTCAAAAAGGATGCTAAGTTCAAGTGGGATGACAAGTGTCAGCATACTTTTGAAGATATCAAGCACTACCTGATGACGCAGCCAGTTCTAGCAGTCCCTATCCCGGGCAAGCCATTAATCCTCTGCACCGCTACATTAGACGACTCCCTTGATGCCTTGTTATCTCAAACCAATGAAGAAGAAAAATAAAATGCTCTCTACTATCTCAGTTGTCATCTAATTCCTGTTGAGGCAAACTACCTACCAATTGAGAAACATTGCCTAGCTTTAATCTTTGCATCCCAAAAGCTATGACATTACATGCTTTCTTATAAGGTGAATCTGATCTCTTAAATCAACCCACTACAATATCTCATGACACGACCAACATTATCTGGACGGTTGGCATGATAGTCCATGATCTTATCGTACTTTGACATCACAGTCGTACCCCTCCATGTTGTGACAGGATAGGCACTAGTGGATTTCTTAGCAGCACACCCACTTCCTGTTGATTCTCCACTTAGTAATGACCTCCCTGATGAACAAATCATGAACTTAGGGGACATTAGCATCCGCCATTGGGAGATATTATTTGATGGTGTGGCTTCCTCTCAAAAAGGAGAAGAACCACAATCTACTCTTCTAGGGAAGATAGGGGTAGGAATAGTTCTCCTAACTCTGGACCATGATGTGATGAGAATCTCATATCATCACATCCATCCCAACAATGAAGGCGAATATGAGGCTCGATTGCGGTCAGTCATTTATATTATGCAAGCATCAACATCTCGAGGATTCTCGCTCATCATCAACCATTTTTTGGGTCCTACAAAGTTCTAAAGCCTAAGCTCCATCATTACTATGAGTACACCATGAAGTTGTTGGCTCGATCCTGAGGTCACTCTCTAGAAGATTCCTCAGGAGATAATGATGTAGCGTCATTGGCCAAACTCGCCAAGAGTTGGCATGCCTAAAGAAGTCCATTTAATAACATCACTTATTGATGTTGAACTCATCGAGAGACTCTCTTGAAGGTGAGGTTGCCATTACCAAGAGTTGAGTGAGTGACCATTCATGGATTACCTAAACACGAAAACTATCTCAAGAGAAGTCATTAGCCTATCGTGAAATAGAGATCTCTCTCCTATGCTCTCATGGATGGCACCTTATATCATCGGTCCTTCAATCATATGTGGTTACATTATTTAGCCAAACACATGATGATTATGACCAAGATACATTCGGTTTATGAGATCACCAGTCTAGTCCAAAGATGAAACCCAAGATCAAAAGACTAGGATACTACGGATTATAAACTACATGGATGTAGCTAGAAGATGCCACCAATGTCATGTGTGTGGTCCTACATCACCACATAATATTATACATCCTACTTTGGCCATTTGAGTGTTGGGCGACATAGTAGGTTTGATCGATCCTTCTTTTTCCAAGGGTCACCGAGTCATTCTAGCTACCACCGATTACTTTTCCAAGTGGGCAGAGGAAATCCCACTTAGAGAGATCATAGCTTAGCATGTGCTTAAGTTTTTCAGGAACCATATCATATATTGATTCGAGGTGCCTCGATGAATTATATCTAATTATGGTACTACATTCAAGAGCACCAAGATCAATAGCTTTGCTTGAAGACACAACATAGATTATAGATATTTTACCATCTACTACCCAAGGACAAATGGTCTAGCATAAGCATTCAACAAAATCTCATCCAAATCGAAGAAGACACTGACAACAAAAAATTATGGCATGAGCAGTTAGTTGAAGCCTTGTGGGCCTACCACACCACATATAGAACTCCAACTCAATCTACCCCATTTTCCTTAATGTATGGGTCTGAAACCGTTCTACCATTAGAAGTCCAACTCACATCACTAAGGATAACTGTGGGTAGCAGAATTACTACAGAGCATAATGCCAAACTATGGTTAGAAGAGCTCGAAGGTTTGGAGGAGAGATGCCTAAAGGCATGCCAGAACCTCGAGTTGTATAAAGCCAAAATGATTCAAGCTAACAACAAGTTGGTTTGTCTTAGAGCTTTTCAAGTAGGAGAGCTTATTTTAGTTTAAAAAATATTGTTGTCGAAAGATGGGAGGTAAGATTGAACCCACTTGGGAAGACCCTTTTGCCATAGAAAGGCCTACCAAAGAAGATCTTATCAACTCATAAACTATAAGGAGAGCTATGCTTCCAATCAACATAACCTAAATATTTACCCATAAAATCTTATTTTAAAATAATCATCAATAAAACTTTTTTTCATATCGAATTCCATCTCTTATGTGTTAGAAACATCTTTTGCTTGTGAATATGCCACGATGTTTATGGTGTGTAAGAGAACCCAAGCATCCTATACCTCCATGACACAAACACAAACCATATTCATCTACTAGGATAGGTGTGAGAGAACCTAAGAGGCATCCTACTTCGACTAGTACAACTAAGTTAGGTGTAAGAGAACCCAAGCGACATTTTTTCTTAGTGGAGTAATGTTCCTACGTGTTTAGGATAGGTGTAAGAGAAGCGACATCCTATTCCTTCTTTCCCAACACAAATGAACACATTTTTTTGTCTCGAGCTACTTTAATGTGGGAGCAAGCCCCTTGTGGCACTCACTCATTAGGCTCTAGGTCGGTGATATCCTTTTAGTATGTCACCCCATATCTAGTAGATGTGAGTCCTCGTGCTTTCTTTTGGACTTGACCATTACAAACCAACGAGAGCCTTCTTAGTTTGGTAGGTCTTATTGTGTAGTTAGTAAGCTACCCCTTGTTGACTTCGTTTAAGAGGATGTAAGCCTACATGCTTTTTTCTTGAACTAGGCATCACGAACTAACTAAGTCGAGTATATCTCGAGGTTTAGGGCTTTCCTCTAATTACTTCAAGCTTGGGTTTTTTGTCCTTACATAAGACTCCCCAAGTTTCCCTAAGTCGGATAGCCTATCGGGAAGACAAACTATCCGGTGAGTTCGCTTTGGAGAGATGTATGTCTATACGCCTTCTATCTAGACTGATTATTGAAAATCGATGGGCACCTTAGGTTGGTTGGTTATCGCCATGCTGATGGAGACCCACCCAATGGATACACTACTCTTGGTAGATGTGAGTCCCCGTGCTTTCTCCTTGAGTTGTCCACCGAATACCTATAGGCTTTTTTTTACAAGGTTTTGGATAACTCCCCATCCCTTGTGGGCATTCTATTTGGATCACATCCTTAGCACCCCATTTAGACACTACCACAGTTACTCATGGATTGGACGGTCCCCTTTCCTAGTAGCCACCCACGTGATTGGAGAATTTGTTCGGATCATGAATTCTCCCAGTCCAATAAGTCTGAGATAGGACTAAGCTGATATAAGCTCCTTCTCAGTGTAGTCCCTCACAAACTAATAGGGTCCACACAAATATAAAATAAATAAAATATATCTTCGCTTGTGGATTAGGAATTCAAGCCACCAATGGCCACTTTCCCAAGACATCTATCTTTAGGCGACCTAAAACTCCTTATAGAATTGCACTACTTTGAGTTGACTCGGTAGTCACCCGTCGTTGCTTGTTGTGCCACCAAGTTATCAGATGGTCATCTTTTCTTTGAAAGATATAAGTCTATGCATTCTTTCTAGCATGATCGTTACATACGACCATTAGGGGTTCAATTTATTGCACAAGCAATCGAACACCCCAGTGGTTTTTTGTTTAGGAAGATGTGAGTCCCCGCACTTTCTTCCTAACTTGACCATTGCAAATTGAAATGAACCCCTTTGATTGGTTAGTTCTACCTCACGGACGATAGACTATCCCTTTGGATTGGTAAATCTAAGAGGTCTAGTGATATTAGCTTCTTCTGGTGGATCCATCACTGAGGGGATCCATCAAATTAAAATAAATGAAATTAAAACAAATGCAAATTCAATCAAATGACATTATCTTGACTTTAGTTGATGAAAGTCCCAGAGGCATTCATTCATTAAGCCTAGGTTAGGTCTGATTTGTTGCATCCAACAGATCACCCGAGCAGTTGTCCCTTACTTTTGGAGATGTAAGTCTACAATGCTTTCCCCTTAGCACAACCATTGTACACTGAAAGGCAACCCCTTAGGTCAAATAGTTCTACCATGTGGCCGGTGAACTACCCCTTTAGATTGATAAATCTGAGATAGGTTTAGGCTGACATGGCCCTTCTCATCGATCCATCATGGCCCGGCGGTACATCTTAAAATCAAAACTTAAACAAATAATCAATCAATTTCTCCCCAGTGATACATTAATCATCCTGACTTCCCCAGTGGAGTCAATCAAATCTAATTCAAACTTGCATTTTCCTCAAAGATATCCAAACCCTCCTTATCCCTAGTGGATAACCTGAACCTGCTTCTCTAGTGGAAGGTTCATGCATGTATCCCTGGTGGGTTATACATCTAATCCCGGTGGATACTCTACCCAAATCATACCTTGCATCCAAATCCAACTTCTTATCCCTAATCGATAACTTGAACCTGCTTCGCTAGTGGAAGGTTCACATGGTTGATCCCTTGGTGGATCCCTTCTTCCTCCTTTATGCCCTTGGCATTAGTGGAGTTGCATTGCACTAAGATCTTGATTCCTTCTACACCTTGGTTTAGTAGATCATTTTGTTAGTGCTTGTGATTCTTCTACATTGTTGATCATTTATCAACACCAATATGTGCGGTGTACTTTGTGGGCCCTTTGTTGACCTCATTTTGGAGTGAGCTCTCAACTTGCTCATCATAGGTCTAGACTCTTATATACTCATAATTTCTTAATCTTAAGATAATTCTAGTGATTAAGTGAACATTTAACCTAATCCTAGAGACTTAGAAGAGTTAGCCATAGGGATAGGTTGTGCCTTAGGGATTTAGGGAGACTTGCCTACCCTATAGCCCAAACCCAATCCTTGCTTCCTTCTTTCAAACCAAACCTCAAATTCAAATTCAAATTCCAAAATTAAATCCAACTATCCAATGATTGAAATCCATCACCAAATTCAAACTCCAAATCCATTCTAGGCCCTTTGATTTTATCTTATGGACTTAGCCTTAACCAAATTCAAATCAATCCAACTAATTTTCTCAATTATCAAATTCAATCTCAAATCAAATTCTAAATCATAAATTAATTTCAAAATTCCAAATGATTGAAACCCATGATTAACTCCAAATTCCAAAGTCTCCTCAAAAAGCCATATGCACCACCTTCATGTGCTTAGCCAAAACTCCTTCAAACCAACTCAAACTTGGCTGTTTCTTTATAAATCAATCATTCATTCATTTATGTTCACAAATATAAATGAAATCCAAATTCAAACCTTTCAAATTAAATCAAAACAAATCAAACCAAATCAGACCTTCTTAAGCCATATGGACCTACCTCATAAACTTAATCAAAACTCCTTCAAACCAACTCAAACTTGATTGATTTCTTTATAAATCAATCATTCTTTCATTATACTCATAAATATAAATGAAACCCACACTCTAATGACCAAAATAAATCAAACCAAATCAAAACCTAAGTTAGCCCTTTCAACCTACATCCCTAAGCTTAATCAAATTTGCTTCCAAATCACTCCAAACTCAAGTGGTTTTCTCATAACCCATTTAGATCTTCATTTATATTCACAAATATAAATGAGATATAAATTTAAATGACCAAAGCCAAACTCAAATCAAATCAAATTACCAATTTTATCCCTTTTAGCCAAACTTTTGAACTTGGCTAAATGAAACCCAAATCAACTCAAAACTCATGGATTTCATCATGATTCAATCATCCCTTCATGGATCCAAATATAAACATAAACATACCCAAAAACACAAAAAAATAAACACCACACACCAATAATAGTAGGGTGCGATCATGGACATATTAAGCAAATAAATCCAAATGTAAACACAAGACATGGATCAAGAGAGTAGAAAAGATCATTCATGGAGGAACTAATAATATTAGGGCAACAAGAAATTAGTTATAGATATAGATTACTAGATGATAATTTAAAATACAAATATTTTAAAACTTAGTTTTAACCATGCACATAACTAAGAAGGATCTTCATTTGGGCTTCAAGATGTATATATCTAATTGAATTCCAAAATATCCCACTACAATCATTATTTACCTTGATGTTGAGGCATTTTGGGTAATCTCTTTTATAAAGAATCAAAGATAAATTGTGGAATTGATTATGAGTTCTTTGAAAATGGAGGTGGTGTAGATGAATAAAACATATAACATGAGAGTTGCAAAATCATCATATGATTGAACAAAGCTCATCGTTATAGATAAAAGGTACAATTGAGAAAACATGGATTGTTGCACATTTGATGATGCTTGTTTGAAAATAAGAGATCTAAAAGTGATGTGTCATTGTTTGTACATCTTTAGAGAACAAAGTGAGGAATATGCTTATGGATGGAGTGGCTAGGACTACAACTAATGATTTTTTTACATGTTTATAACTATGCTCAAATGAACTAGTGTTGAAGAAGGTTTTGTCATCACGTCTTCAAAATTCTAGGCTTTAGATGAAGCAAATCTAGTAGATTTAACACTAGCTACATTAAATGAATTTATGGCTATATATGCTAATTTATTTGTGATGAAAAGCTCCTATATAAAACTACCTTTAAAGTACCAAGAATTATGATCTATGAACAAATGATTGCATATTTAGAGTAATAACAAACACAATTAGTTTTGTTGTAGATTGATGGGAAAATTAGGGTGTTTTAATGGAATGCCTAGTTACACTAGAGGTAATCATGATAGCAAAAGAATTGACAAGTTTGTATGTGTCTATCATTTCAACATTCATTATTTATCTTGTGAGAACTTGATGGAGACCATGTATTGAGGAACTGAAGAAGGTTGATGTCAAGTTAAAAAAGATTGATGTTAAGTAAAAGTAGGCTGATGTGAAGATGAATTAGATTATTAAGGAGGTAAAGTAGTTTATTACTAAATTTATGAGAATTATTGTAAATCAAAAAAAGATAAATAGGGTCCTCAAGGTAATGAGGAATGCTCTTTTATCAAGTTGGTCAAAGATCAAAATCATTCCGGAGACAATTGCGGATGAGACTTACTGAGTTCAAAAGAGAATAGTTTGACCTACAAGGGGATATTTTTTAGTTAAATAAAGGGTTATCACTTTATGAGGAGAAAATGATCAATGCGATAATAGAAGTTTCAACATCATTTAAAAGACTAGTGAAGTATGATGAAAGTCCTTATATTGATATAATGGAAGAGACTTGCATTGAAGGCTAGGCAGTGTAGATGCACAATTATATTTGAACAATTTTAAAAACTTGAACACCTTAACTTTATTACATACATCTAGATACTTTGTTGAATTGGAGATTATAGTGCATATCTCAAAATAATAAATATTAGTCAACTTTTGGTAGCTCAATAAGTATTGGTGGTTCCTTAGATGCCCTTGATGTTGGTAGACCACGTCCCTCAACCAACCTTTTATTTTTGAGTAGGAAAAATAGAGGTAAGCAATGGAACTCCTAAGATTATTAAGTTAATGCAGTCATTGGCAATCACAAGGTAGAGACCCTCCTCTTGTGAGGAGATGGAAAGAAAGGCAATCAATGTAGTTGGATATTCTAACAAGCATTTTGTTCACCTTTGAAAAAAAGTGAAAAGTAATTTTAATATATATATATATATATATATATATATATATATATATATATATATATATATATATGGAAGCAATGATATTTTTTTCCACATAGCTATTAAGATTTAGAATGGCCTATATTTTCTTTATGAGTAGCACATGTTTTTGTAACTCATAAATTCATATGCAAAAAATGGGATATGTAGCTTATGTTTGTACCCAAGCCCACATTAAGCCAATAATATCCAACCTAAGGTTTCTCTTAAGTAAGAGGGTGAGATTTACTTAGGAGTTATTTGACAGATCAACCCTAAATCATTTTTAATATTTTCTAGAAAGTGGATATAAGAAGTAATGGTCAAAATTTATATAATTAAAAAATAATAAAGTAAAAAAATTAAATTATTCAATTTGTTGTCCTTAGCTCATTTTGATATGGTTTATGTATTTTGAGTTGAATGGACGTATGTTACATCAATACGATGACCAAGGTATATAATATTTACAATTTGAAGGTATTTCTTACATGCTTATAATAACCATTTCCATAGTATTTGAGTGGTGAGTCGTAGGGCCTTATGTATGCTTTTGTTATTTGAATTTGACGGGTGTCCTCCATTCTTAACTTCTATTTCTATTACATATATGCTGATTGAGTGTCAATGCTAGCAAAGCTATTAAAGTTGTATCCCAAGAGGATTGGTTGATCACATTATTTCTTAAAGACCATAGTAGCATTACCTACCCTTCTTTTATAGAGAATGCCATGATTGTAAAAAGTTGAAGAGTTCTAGCCTAGCCATATTTTTTTAGTGATATTTTCAAATGGGACTGGATATCTTATGCAATGAGGAGGCCAAAGATGTATTATTAAGATTTTTTTTGTAAATATATAATCCACCCATAGTATTAACCTTATTTTAAGAGAGATGAATTTATAATTGTTTGATACTATTGACCTCCATGTATGTGTCATAAGTCGGGTCAAGCCCACAAGTCAAATTCGACGGACTTCGGAAATGACAGTGCGTAAATCGGAGCTCAAAATGCATTGGATGTCTCCAAAAATGGTCAAAATGACCTTCGATCAATGAATGAACTTTCCCATCATATTTAATATAGAAATTAGTCAAGATATAAATATTGCATAATCTAGTGATCAACCCATCAAGCGATCAAGCTATCAATGTGTCGATGGGCATATCAGAGTCAAAAAACTATGATGATATCCGAACGACCTACGTTCATGAAACTGATCATGTCGTTAGCTTCAAAATGCCAAAAACTACCAAATTATATGGTCCATGCTCAATTGAGTGATGCAAATGTCAGTGATCAAAAGTGGCGACATGTAAATTGGCGTTGAAATGCACTAGATAATCATGATGATCGATGAACATACTTTGCCATCATATTTAGAATGTTGAAACTAGTCAGGATATAAATATTATATACTTGATGATCAATCGATCAAGCGCTCGAGTCATCAACTCATCTGCATGCATATCAAGGTCAAGAAACGCGGCAAAATCGAGCGACTTCATTCATGAAATTGATTATATTATTAGCTTCAAAATATCAAAATATATCAAATAGGACTGTTTGCACTTAATTTGGGCTAGTCTGAAAATTGAGGGGTCAAAAGTGTCGACGCACATTTTGAGCTGAAATTGACTCAATTTGACGCCAACTTGAATCAAACGGACTCCGATCATGAAATGGATTGCACCGTTGCGTTTGAGACATCGCAATAACCTTAAATTGATATATGTATTGATTATTTAATCATGTTGGCATGAAATTCACATCAAAGTTGATTAATTAATTTAAAAATCAATTTTAAAAAACCTAACTCCCTAAATTACCCTATGTTTCACTCAAATGAACCAATCGATCAGCGTAAAATTCCTCTCCATGCAACACCCAGATGAGAGCCTCCTCTGTTCTCCCTCATGCATGGATGAGTCACACCCCTCCTTTATGCTCGGGATAGAACCACACCCCTCCTTCACGCACGATCCAAGCTTGGAGCCTCCCTCTCTTCTAATCGAACCCGCAACTTCTCCCTCCTCTTCTCCTCCAATTGTTCACCCTCTTTCCAGGCTTCAGCTTCCCAACCGCAACCTATAAGGCAGACTCTCTCTCAAAATCCAAATTTTGGCTACCTCTTCCACTTCCCTCATCCAAAATCATAAAGGCAACAGCCCTTCCTCTTCTCTCTAAAAAAAAAAATAGTGAGCATCCTTCTTTCTTCTTTCCCCTTTCTTCTTCTCCCTTCTTCTTCTTCTTTCCCTTCTTTCCTTTCCGTCTTCTTCCATTTCTTTCTCCAAATTGAAATTTACAGATTATTCCTTCCTCCTTCTTCTTCTCTTCTTCATCTTCTTTCTTTCCCCCTCAAAAGTCAAAACCGAAACTATCTTCCCTCTTTCCCTCACAAAGCTAATCCACATTTCTCAATCTAAAATTTTCCCTTTTTTCAAATTTCAATTCCTACTTCATTTCATCTCAATCTCCTTCGCCATAATGAGAATAACACCATCATTAGGTGAGTTCTTTTTTGGTTTCGTCTCACCCTCCATCCCATCCAATTTTTGCTTCGTGGCGGAGAACATCATCATTAGGAGGGTTCTTCTCCTAATTTTTGGCATCTCTCATTTCTTCTCTTCCCAGAGAAACACCATTGTGGTTCCCCTCTTGGATTCGACATCTAATTCGCCTCTTTGTGAACGTGTAAAAAAATGAGTCGAAAATATATGTGGGATGTGTGATGTGGATGTATATGCTTGTATTTCTTTTGTGTTTGAAGACCTTATGCTCATTAGGGTGATGAGATGAAAAATTGTATGGTAAGACAATGCTCATGCTCAATAGGGCATACAGTAACATCGTTAGATGTCTCTCCCTGAAATGCTACTAAAATTTCATCAGAATCTTGTGACTTAGAAAAAAAATAGAATGTAAAAGATTCAGCTTAAGAATGTCAAGCAATGGCTAAAGCTAAAATTCAAATTAAAAATATCAAACAAAAAAGGGGGAAGGAAAATATTATACAATGAACACAAAAGTAAAACAAAGAAGAGGGTGAAAAGCATTTACAAATGTATCTGCGAGTTGAAAGCCCACTAAAATTTTTAGCCGCTCTCTTCCAAATACTCTAACTCCAACCCTTCAAAAAAATGGAATGGAATGTAAGACTCCCTCTTGGCTTTATTTATAGAAATTAGAAGGTGCAGTGAAGGGCCCACTTTGAAATAAAAAAGAGGGGGGAAATGAATGTAGGAAAGTTTGAATAAGTCTCTTACATGCATTGTAGCACAACTAACTTCAATGCAAGCACTTAAAATTTTGATATTCGAAGTTTTAAGTTTAATACCTAATTAAAAGCAAACATTTGCAAGGAGGGATACTATGGATTTGAAGGGTGAATTGAAAAGAGAAAATATATCTATATTTATAATATGGGTCAACCTACGTAAGCTTGAAATATCTAGGGATGTCTCATAAAATTTATAGAAACTCTAATCTTATTTATGAAAATAAGAAATAAGTCAAATGAGGGACCTTCAAAAAGAGGAGGAATCAACTTATGTTATACTCTATTGATTCACAGAAGTAACTCTTAGAAGCAAATCTTCATTTAAAATAACAAATTAAATCATCTTCTGAATCTATAGCTTCAAAACACGTACACAGATCTAATTCTTTGCAGGTAGATAGCGACACTAAACTAAATGCTTCACAAATGAAGGAGCTTTTCTTCAATACAAAAATTAAGGAACTTCATTCTAAATTATGATGTTCAAAATCAACGAAATCACTAATTAGGTGAAATTATCTAAGCTATAAAAACCTACATGTGCTCGGACATAAAGATTTAAAGTGCAAATTTTATTATCTGAAAAGGCTGAGTAGGGTAAATTGGAATCAATTAAATATTAATCTGAAAAATCTAATAAGATACTAGATCAATTTACAACGTCTTCTATGTCACCGGATTTGCAACACTTCATATAAGCGAATAAAAGGCATTGATTAAAGCATGCTTAAATACACACATGGGCCCGACACTATGGTGAATGCTTAAATTCAAGTGTCGAGGATATGCTTCGGTTTAGTCTTAGGGCGGGTCAGATTAATAAAACCTAAAAATTTATTATAAGTATTTCAACTTAGTAAAATATCCAGAAGCTAATTACGTCATATGATAGTAGATCGATCTTAGGAGCTAAACAAAGTTGACAAGAACTAAAGCTCAAATATATTTGAGTTAATCAATTTACCTCGATGATGGTTGTGTTGAATCTCGATTTCAATCGGAGGATACTTCCATCAAAATGTGATTCTATTTTCAAATCTAACTCAAATTAAATATCAATCAAAAAACTGCTTAAATGAAATTCAATCATTAAAGCTTAAAATAAAACTCAATCTATCCACCTTCAGCAATTGTTTGCCAAAGGTGACAAATTAAGAAAACTCTAGCATATAAAGGAGCCAATGTCAAATCAAGTGTTCTGCTATATTCAATCTCAATCAATCTCTTGCTAGTAAGGATGTGGCCCATGTCCTCTGACTATGTGGCTTGGCCAGTAGGCTCTATAGATGATTTAGTTTTGACCAGAGTCCTTTGATCAGGTGGTTTGGCCAGTAAGGCTCCATTATATTACGATCGATCGACCCATATGCTCCCCAATGGCTCCCTTTGAGTTGTGAATCATAGGGTATACTTGATAGGGCAAACAACCCTCTATCAGCTGAGGTAGACTTAAGCTTGTCTCCTTAGACAAACACCACCCCAGATCTATAAGGATTTCTTGGATGACGTAACCCATATGTTGCTGATAAGAATCCTTCGGTCAGGTTGGGTCGACTACCTCCTCTGACTAAGTAGACTAGGACCATGATGGCGGGATGACAACCATGGGATATAAATCGGGAAAAATCATTGTTACCATCATCGTTTAAACTAAAATGATTAATTTCATAAATTTTAAATTTTAAACTCCACATGTTGCTTATATATGCATTTGATCTACAACTAAATGTCGAAAGTTCTCTCTCTTATTGGGAGGGATAATTAACTATAGGGGCTTGCACCTATAGGAAACTTGGAACAAGATCTAAAGTCCTCACCAAATGAGGATGAAATCTTTGGGTAGTGTCTTATCTACTATTTCATCTGCCTTCTAAAAATTAAACCGACAAACCATAACTCACACTCTCTTCAATTCAATTTGTCGAGAGGTCGATGGTAATTTTGGAGCCCATAAATTTCTAGACTCTTGGGGATAAGATTCTCTTTCCATCTTTGGCTAGTCATATATGTGCTATAGCAGCAATAAATTTTTGAAAATTCAAAAAAAAATAATGATTTAGATGTGTAATAAGTTCCAATTACTAATGTATGAGGCTATGTCGAATGAATTATTATGTAGAATTTCTTTATTACACTATTATTTTTTCTATATAGTACCTGCATTTTGAAAATATGGGGTAAATAATAACTAATAATAATCCCCATCTTTTACTTTTGTAGAATGTATCTATAGAGCACTCCTTTTACTATTCAGCTAGGGTGTGGTGCAAATATCTGCCTAGCCAACATCATCATCAACACAGGAGATGTCGGGGCTATAATTCAATTTGGTAGTTTGAGTTTCGGCTATATGGCTACAACTCACGAAGTACACACTTGTGGTACATTAGGTCACAGGCCATCTTTGGAAGGCCTCAAGTTATTGAAGCTCCTACAGCCATGTTTGCTAACCGTTGAGCTAACCACATCAAGGAGTTCTCCCAGATAGAGAACTTCAATTTTTTAAAAGGCTAGGCCAATCAACCCCATGAAGAAAAGAACTATCAATGGGTAAACTATGTCTTGCCTCATGGTATGGTTCAATTGAACCTTTTGTACCCGGAAAGCATGATCATCAAGCTTCCTCATCAAGAAGTAAATTAACCAGAAGATAGAGAAGATGAACACAGGCGAGGGCTCAATCCCCTTTAAATGACTTAATGAACAAGTGATACTGCCGCTGAAAGCGAGTATTCCTACCCCCAACAACTTTGACAATCTAAAGTGGGTAAAAAGAAATAACTCTACTAGTGAAGTAAAAGCCTCTAGACCCCAACCATATCAAACTCCACCACCACCAGGAGATAGCACGAAACACTATCAGTATATAAAGTTTTAAAGTAGCCAAGGATAGAGATTAATGAAAAGAAGATTTGAGGCTGGTGATGGAAAATATTGAAGCTCCACCAAGAAAGTTGTCATCTCTTCTAACTAGCTATCGAGCGATGCAGCTTCATGTGTGAGCATCAAAGCGTGAAACTTGGACCCTATGCCCAAGAATCCAGTGAAGGTCCCGGTGAAAAAATAGATATGGAGGCCAAGGCCCCATAATGAAATCCTGAAGAATAGAAGAGGTGTCACATCTGATACATATACTCAAAATCCACCTCAAAATAACTCATCAAGTGGATACCCAAAAGAAGGGATATCATTGATGAAAGAGATGTGGTCGACAGAGAATCCTCTGGGGATCCCATCCCATCATTCACCCTCATAAGAGAAGGTTGACTTTGATCACAGTCCTTTAATAGAAGAAGTGTTTATTATGTACATTGAACCATAGATCCACTAAAAATGTCGATAAGAGATTCATGTGCAAAAAGAAAGTGATGAAAAAGATACTATGAAAGTAGAAGTTGTCTATATGGTCAGAGATATAGATGAACTCTCCGCTCAGCACCGTCAGCAGCAACATAAATCCAGAGAAACGAACCTAAATTTGAAGCTTATGAAGAAGAGTCTTCACAGAAGAAAGTAGAAGATGAACCTTCAATCTTTATTGAAAATGAAGATGAAGAAGATCAGGATGAAAAAGAAATCATGAGTGTCCTATCTATCTATGGTTGAACCAAAATGATCCTGGTACACTTTTATTATCGACATCATCATTCACTATCAATAGCCCTACAAATGCGGAGAAGGAGTCAAGCACTTCCGAGGATGAGCAAGGAAGCGAGAACATAATAAGAAATAGAAGAAGAAGAAGTGCATGTACTTGTTGACACTTGTAGCTAGAGAGCAAAGAGAAATAGCATAAAATGGGCGTCAAAGATAAGAAAATTGCATAGCTGAAGATGAATGACATGATGGTGCAAATGAATATCTTAATGGAGATGTTGTATAAGAATATCACATCAAGTGCACACATGTTTTGTCTATTAATCAATGACTAATAATACCACTTCTATACCGGTCACTTTGGTACCTCAAGTTCTACAGTGCATGCTACACATGAAGCGAGGAATGAAGTTAACAAACTACCTCTTCAGCCAATAATTCAAAATATGTAGCACAGAAGCGATGCTTTTCTAGAAATAATAATTAATGAAAATATAAAGGCAATCATAGCCTCTCAGGAAAGAAAAGTTGGTGAGTAAGGGTCGCCCTTACCCAGTTGAATATGATCAAGTGCCATACCTAAAAGGTTACTCAATGCTAAAATTTAATACTTTGAGTGAGCTTGGTAATCCAAAGCAACATTTAACCCAATTTAAAGCTACTTGTGGTAACACATGAGGAATAATGCCGCTTTTCATCAATTAGTAGTTAACCTTAGCTACTTTCGAATGGTATGTAGAATTGCTGAATGATTCAGTTAAAACCTTTTACTAAATTAGAGACTATATTTATGAAGAGGTTCGCTAGTGCAACCGAGAAAATCACAATCGCTGACCTTGCCTTGCTGAAAATGAGAAAATATGAGTCAGCGATAAAATTCATACCTAAGTATGAAGTGCCAGCACCAATTAGAGGAAGAACATGTGATCCAATTGTTAATGGGAAATATGGAGGATAAAATGGCACCATTTATATGTATGGTGTCAATTGTGTATTCAGTTGCTTTCGATAGGGTGACTAAATTTGAAAAGCTAAGTCTAAATCTATGGAGATAAAGCAAAGAGAAACAAACCTTTAGACTCAAGAAGAAATAAAATTCTTACGCTTCCTCTGCTCAAATGAGAAAAGCGGGTGATATATAATGTGGATAAAGGAAAATACGATGTTCAATGATGATAAGGGTAAGAAGCCTATCTATTCTAATCCACATAGCAAAATTGATGAAAATGACAAATCTTAGACTTTTCAAAGTGGTGGGGAGCATCCAAAATAAGAAACAAGTGATGGTGAGTGAATGTGGCCATCTCTTAAGTAAAAGATGAACAAAGAATATTCTTTTAGAAGAGACAGTGTGGCTAAATTATTTTGGGAAGCAAAGTCTACAATTACCATTAAAAGGCCTAAAGAAGGCATCATGTCAAAATCCAAATTATCCCTATCATCATCGGATGATCAGTCATCCTATTGAAGATTTTTATGTCTTCAAATATTGGCTAGAAAGGAAGTATCGATGAGGTTAATTTACACTATCCAACAATGTAATAGTCAACCCTAAAAGAGAATCTACAAGGATGATTATGTCCTCTTCAGCATCCATCATAAAAGAATTGGAGGACAAAATGGGAAATGGTAGTCTCCAAAAAGACTATTTAAATGTTGAAGCAGTTAAAAGGCATCCCTAGTGTTAAGTGGAAATCACCACTTGAACCTATATTGGACTTAAAAGAGATACTTAAATCAAGTATTTGGGCTTCTCAGTGGTATTTTAATAAAGCTACTTCATCACAGCATGAGGAGCAATCTACTAACGCAGACCTCATAAATCAAAGAAGCCAGCTAAGAAAAAGAAGATCAAGAATAGAACTACAACTCAAAAGAATATTAACAATCTAGAGGATTATCACCAACCGGTAAGACAACCATTTGGAGACTTTATGACTAAACTTGTCATTCTTGAATCAAATGAAGAAGATAATGGTGAATCTTGTCAGTAGAGACATGCCAAATCATTTACATGATCATATATTCTTCAACATCGTTACTCCAAAATGACATGGGTAGTCGATAGACTCGACCACCCCAAAATTCTTATTAGAAAAATAAGAAGAGCACGAAGAGTTAACATCGAATTTTATTTTATGACTCAACAAGACAATAACAATTTAGATGAAGATCTATTTTTTTTGATGGAGAAGAATTCGGACTCATGAAATCATCATGTATGAAATATAAGAAGTTAAAAAATGAGTCTAGCCCTTTTGGACAATCCTCTAAAATAAGAAGAAAATTTGAAGAAACTACCTCTTCAGAAGAATCTGAGCAAGACAAAGTTATTCAAGTTCAATTGAGAAGTGGTAAAGTCTTACCACCTTCATCAAAGAAGGGAAATGTAAATAAAGACAAAGATAAATAAATTGAAGTCAATGAAGATATCATTTTCAAAATCCTAGAATAAAGCCTAAATCAAGAGAAGATAAATTATAATATTCTATCACATCCAGAAAGATCCCACACAATTAATGTATGCGGGCTCTCTTGATGTCAAAAGATCTCCGAGAAAATTTGATATTTGCTGTCAAAGATTCGGAGAGTTATGAAGCTTACTCTGCTAAAAAAATACATGACCGAAGCATTGCAAACTCAAGATCTCTCAGTAATCACATTTTTTGGGAACAGCGGGTCACAACCATCCTCTATATGTTACTGCAAAGAGTGATGGTAGCTCGATCAGTCGAATATTGATTAATCTAGGTTCTTCTATCAATCTTATGAGTCTAAAGGTATTAAGAGGATTATCACTTGATATCCAACATCTTGGGATGGATAAGTTGATGGTTCATAGTTTCAATGAAAAAGGGTAGAAAATCCTGGGTTCTTTTATTCTCCGCTCAAGTTCAGGGATTTATATGCAGAAGCTAAGTTTCATGTAATCGATGCTGATACATCATTCAGAGCTCTCTTGGGCCGGTCGTGGCTACACGAGTATGACATAGTCCCATCAACTATGCATCAGTGTATGAAGTACCTAAAAGAAGGAGAAGAATTCAGAATTCTTGGTAACCTACAACCATTCTCCATTAATGAAGCAAAGATTTATAAAGATGAAAAATATTTCATTCCTAAAGAGCCTAAGCCAACAGAGCTTCTTGAAGTGGTAGCATCCACCTCAGAAACTAAAAAGTAATTTCACAAAGTGAAAGAGCAGAAGCAAAGAGGAAGAAAGAAGGCAATGTCGACTCTCCCTAAAGTACTTGATTCTGTACCTAAGTCAAGAAAATCAGTTCCTCATTTGGGAAGTGACACAGAAGAAGGAGAAGATATTCCTAGCAAACCTAAGAGAACTTATAAGCTTTCAAGAAAGGTAGAGTAAGAAATATGTGATTCTAGTTTAAACTATGATTTTGAATCTACTTATGAAAATAGAGTTCAGATGGTTGCATCAAGGAGGATAGCTCACTTGGCAGAGTCAGATAACCCACTCAAAATTATACCCATCCCCTCGATGCTTCAAAGAAATAGTCCACTAGAGGTTCATAATATTGAAGAATTGATAATATTCTATGTGCCTCATTGAGTGAGAGTGGAGCGAGAACTCTACTTTACAAATCAGAGTCTCACAATTTTGATCTTGCTCAACATGAAAATTATGATGAGATAGTGCTAACAATAATATCAATGTATTATCTACAAAAATTGCAAAGAATGATGTATAAGCTTAGAATTCATATTGAAACTACTAAACATAGAACTCAAATCTTTAACAAGATGTGGAGCCAAAGAAGTCCTTAGGCATCATGAAGAAGTGATAAGTTTATCACTAAAGGTCTTGGGTTCATCCAAAATCTCATCAAAATAAAGCTTCTTATAATGTAATAGAAGGTCACTAATAGTGATGAAGAAGAGGATCTACATGAAATTCTTCTCGCAAATGATGAAGAAGTATAGGCTGAGCCGGCGCCTGAAGAACTCGAAGATGGTGGACAAACAACTACCATGGATGAACTCAAAGAAATTAACCTAAGAGCTGAAGATAATTCCCATCCAACTTTCGTCAGTGCCCTTTTACTTGATTAGAAAGTTGAAGAGTTAAAAGTACTACTTTGTGAATTCAGGGATTGCTTTTTTGGACATATTGAAATGCCGGCTTATCCCCTAATGTAGCAGTTCATAAACTAGCTATTAAACTAGATGCAATGCTTGTTAAGCAAGCTCCTAGATGAATGAGATTGGAGATTGAAGAACAGGTAATTATAGAAACTAAGAAGTTAATCGAAGCAGGCTTCATCCAGGAGGACAAGTATGCAGATTAGGTAGCCAACATTATCCCAGTTAAGAAGAGGAACAGCCAAATCTGTCTCTATATTGACTTCCGAGACCTAAATAAGGCGTGCCCAAAAGATGACTTTCCACTTCCAATATCGGAACTACTAGTGGACAACACTTCCAAATATGACATATTCTCATTCAGGGATGGATCATCAGGATATAATCAAATCAAGATGGTGCCTGAAGATGAGAAGCACACATCATTTAGGATGCCAATTGGCATATATGGCTACATAATCATGCATTTTGGCTTAAAAAATGCTAGAGCTACATACCAAAGAGCCATGACGTGTATTTTTGATGAGTTGATTCATCAGAAGGTGGAATGTTATGTTGACGATTTGGTGGTGAAAATCTTAAATCATGAAAACCACTTCGAAGACTTGAGAATTGTATTAGAAAGAATTAGGAAATATGATCTCAAGATGAATCCTCTAAAATGTGCATTTGAGGTATCCTCCAAAAATTCTTTGGGCACATTGTATGTCATAGAGGAATTGATCCCATTAAAATCAAGGCAATTATGGAGATGCCTTCTTCCCGGATGAAGACCTTCTTCTGGGACTTGGAGCACAACCGCCCCTACACATCCATCGGCATGACGGGTTGAGGTTCTCATAGATTTAGGTGCATCGGTAAACATTATGAGTCTAAAGACCCTTGCCTATTTGAAGATCAACATCGCTACACTTTGAGGAGATCGGATGATGTTGAGAGGATTCAATGATCAAGGTGAGCGGGCTTTAGGTTTTATAGTGTTACCTTTGGAGATCGGTGACTAGAAGACTAAAGCCAAGTTCTACATCATTGATTCAAATACTTCATTCACTGCTTTGCTTTGTAAGCCTTAGATCCATCAGAACAAGATCATTCCATCCTCCCTACATCGGTGCATCAAGTTAAAGATGGAATTGAATACCACACGGGATGAAAATCCATTCTCAGAGAGGTGAAGATTTATGAGGATGCTACTATCTTCCTCAAAACACCCTTTCTCGTGAACTTGGACAAAATTCAAATGCAAATATGAAAGAAAAAGAAAATGAAGCAAAAGAAAAGATAAAAGAAAATGAAAAGAAAAATAAAAGTCCAAGCGAAAAAAGAAAGGGGAATTGAAGAAGAAATAGATCCGCATATCACATTCCACCCACAGTTCATTCCATCATATGGACATGTGGGTAGGATGGCTTAACCTCTACCAGGTAGAGGTAGTGGCAGAAATAGGGGAAGTTCCAGGTATGGGAGACCCCCTAGTTGGCCATCAACCAATAGAGGTCGTGTTCCAGTTCATAGGAGTACCCCTACTTTTCACATAGACTTGGAATCCAGCTCGGAGGATAAGTTTAATGTGATAAGTATACCGGCCAACCCCTCTCAGCGGGTTCCATTGGAGGTGACTTTTGATCCAGATAGAGACGAAGACCAGGCCTCCAAGAAAAGCAAAGTATTCAAATCTGGTTTATATGAAACTATTAGGCAGTAGTTGGGAACCTTAGCTCTTACCTCACTAACATCTCAGAAAGTTAAAGGTTTAATAATTAAGGAAGTCCCTAAATCTTCTAGTGACATGAAGCAGAAGAATTCTTTGGGGATCATCATCCTCAATCCCTAAAGTTGATGTAGAGCTTGAGGAGGATACTTTTATAAAATTAATGGAATTGCCTTTTGACTTTTACTGTCCTTGTGTTCAAAATCTTATAAGAAAGGTTTAGTTCCTCACACATGGTCCATGCACAAGTCGAGAAGAAGTATGGAACATTACAGGCGAAGCACCATCAAGAGTAGGACTTAGATTTGGTATAGTGGGTCCGTGATGATGAAGATTGCCTACTGGTTGTTACCAACTATTTGATAGGTTCACACATCCCCAACTCTTATGAGAATGTGTTTAGAAACTCGATGATCGGATGATCTCCAAGTAAAAGAGGCATCACCATAATTTGAAGAGGAGACATTCAACAATTGACAAGCTTAAAGAAATCAACTTTGAGAAGAAAATCCACACATACATGATTGTTGTTGAATGAAGAAGAAACCAATGACTTAGTTAGGCTATTGGCTGAGTTTAAAGACTATTTTGCATGGAGTTATTAAGAAATACCTGGATTATCTCCTAATGTAGCAGTCCACAAGCTAGTAATAGATCCTAACACTACCCTATTAAGCAAGCTCCTAGACACATGCGATTAAAAATTGAACACATCATTTCTGAAGTCAAAAAATTGATCGATGTTGGTTTCATCATGGAAGAAAAAATATCCTACGATTAGCTAGTGTCATCTCAGTTAAGAAGAAGAATAGCCAAATTTGTATTTACATCAATTTTAGGGACTTAAACAAGGCATGTCCTAAGGATGAGTTTCCTCTTCCTATACCAGAGTTTATGGTCAACATTGCCTCATCTCATGCAGTCTTCTCTTTCATGGATGGATCATTTGACTGTAACCAAATCAAGATGTCTCCTGAAGATGAAAGAAACACGACGAACCCCGATCAAATCTTACTTATAGGGTCATGCCTTTCGACCTTAAAATCTTTGGTGCTACATACCAATGGGCCATGACTCAGATCTTCAACGAACTCATCCATCATCAGGTTGAGTGCTACGTTGATGATCTAGTAGTCAAGAGCAGAGAAAAGGAAGACCATCTATTTAACTTGAAGTAGTTTTCGAATAGTTAAGATAATATAACTTCAAAATGAATCCCCTGAAGTGTGTATTAGGAGTAGCTTCAGAAAAATTCTTTAAGTTTGTTGTTCGACATCGGGGAATAGAAATAGATTCTGAAAAGATCAAAGCTTTCTTAGAAATGCCACCTCCTTAGAGTTTAACTCAACTCAGATCCTTTCAAGGATGGCTGGCGTATCTAAGATGCTTTATCTCAAACCTATCTAGGAGATGCAAGCCATTCTCAACACTTATCAAAAAGGATGCCAAGTTCAAGTGGGATGACAAGTGCCAGCATGCTTTCGAAGACATCAAAGAATATTTGGTGAAGCTACTAGTTCTAGCAACCCCTATCCTGGGCAGGCCACTCATCCTCTACACTGCTGCATTGGATGACTCTCTCGGTGCTCTGTTGGGCCAAGCCAACGATGAAGGGAAGGAGAGTGCTCTCTACTTCCTCTGTCATTTGATTCCTGTTGAAGCAAACTATCCACCTATTGAGAAACATTGCCTAGCTTTGATCTTTGCATCCAAAAAGCTATGGCACTACATGCTTTCTCATAAGGTAAACTTAATATCCCAAACAAATCCACTGTAGTACCTCATGACACGGCCAATGCTATTCATACATTTGGCTCATTGGTCCATGATTCTCTCGCAGTTCGATATCACATTTGCCTCAGATATAAAACAGGCATTAGCGATTTCTTAGCGGACACCCACTTCTTCTTGATTCTCGATTAGTGATGATCTCCCTGATGAACAAATCATGAACTTAGGGGAGGCCGATAACCACTGATGGGAGATGTATTTTAATGGTACTGCTTCTTTTCATAAAGGTGAAGCACCACGATCTATTCTCCCAAGAAAGGCAAGGGTAAGAATAGTTCTTCTAACTCTAAACTATGATGTGATGAGATTCTCACACTATCTTTCCAACCCTCACCAATGAAGCGAGTATGAGGCTTTGATTGTCGAGTTAACCATCACTATCGCAAGAGCATCAACATCTTTGGGGATTCTCATTTGGTCATCAACTAGTTTCGGTTCTACCTCATCCTCAACCCAAGCTTTGTCATTACTATGAGTATACCATGAAGCTATTGGCCCAGATTCCCAAAGTCACCATCTACAAGGTTCCCCGAGCAGAGAATGCAGTAGCAGATGCCTTGGCCAAACTTGCTAAAGAATTGGCATGTCTGGAAAATGAGTCCATTTCAATAAGGGTCTAAAATAAACATGTCCTATCCCTTTTTGATGTTGAACTCATCGAAACTTCTCTTAAAGGGGAGGTTACCATTTGCCAAAATGGACAAGGAGCTAGATTGGAGGCAACCATTCATAGATTACTTGAAGGTACTACATCAAGTAAAGTCATAAGCCCATCGGTGAAAAGAGAGCTCTCTCCTACTCTTGTTGATGGCACCTTACTCGGTCCTTTGACCAAATGTGGTTACATTGTTTGACAAACACGAAGAAAAGACTCACTAGACCTACTAAGATGAAGATGATGATACTTGGTCTTCTATGATTATATGCATGGATGTAGCTAGGAGATGTCATCTGTGGTCATGGTGTGTTCACCAACTACCTAACATTCTACACCCTACATTGGCTTCATGGTCATTCAGTGTTGGGAATGCACATTGCAGTGTCGATCCTCCTTCTTCCAAGGGGCATCGATTTATCTTAGCTTCCACCGAATACTTTTCCAAGTGGGAGGAAGCCATCCACTCATAGAGGTCACAACTCAGCATGTGCTTCAATTTTTCAGGAACCATATCGTATATAGGTTTGGGGTTCCTCGATGAATTATATCCAATAATGATATTGCATTCAAAATCATGAAGATCAATAGCTTCACTAGAAGACATGATATAGATTGGAGATACTCCACCATCTACTACCCCAGAGCAAATGGCTTAGCAGAAGCATTCAACAAAACTCTCATCCATATATTGAAGAATATTCTTGATGACAATAAGTGATAGTGGAATGAGCAGTTAGTTGAAGCTTTGTGGGCCTATCGCACCATACCAACTCCAACTCGTCCCTATTTTCCTTTGTATGGGTCAGCCATTCTTCATTTAGAAGTTCAACTCCCATCACTAAGGATATTATTGGGTAACAAGATCACTACAAAGCATAATGCAAAGTTGCGGTTAGAAGAGCTCAAAAGTTTGGAGGAAAGTCGCATATGGCGTGCCAAAACCTCGAGTTATATAAGGCCAAAATGATTCAAGCTCACAACAAGCTGGTCCTCCCTAGGTCTTTCCAAGTATGAGAACTTGTGTTAGTCTTAAGGAGACTAATTGTTGCCTGTTGAAAGATAGGAGGCAAGTTTGAACCCACCTGAGAAGGCCCTTATGTCATAGAGAAGGCCTACCAAGGAGGACCTTATCATCTTATTGATTGTAAAGGGGAACACCCGATGCTTCCAATTAATGGGCTCTATCAAAAGAAATATTACCCATAAAATAAATCATATTTGAAAATAATCATTAATAAAAAGAACAAAAATATGATTCTATTCATCAAATCTTCTCTTCTTTCAAAGCATTGTTTGCTTATCTTACGAATTCGCTGTGACGTGTTTACAGTAAGTGTAAGAGTCCCCCAGTGGCATTCTATCCCTCTTTCACAACACAAACAATCTCGACTATTAGAATAGGCGTGAGAATCAAGAGGCATCCTATTTTGATTAACATAACTAAGTTAGGTGTGAGATAACCCAAGTGTCATCCTTTCTTAGTGGGAATCCTGTTGCCATTCATGGCATCATTTCATCAAACCCCTAGTGTGTTTAAGGTCGGTGTAAGAGTTCCCCAGAGGCTTCTTATTCTTTTTAACACATGCACAACAACAAACACATATCTTTTGTCTCGAGCTACTTTGATGTGGGAGTAAGCCCCTGTGGCACTCACTCATTAGCTGCTCTAGGTCGGGTCTACGTGCTACCTCGCTAGTATGTCACCCTAATAGTCACATTTTTGGAAGATGTGAGCCCACAAGCTTTCTTCCTAACTTGACAATTAAACCAATGAGTGCCTTGTTAGTATGGTAGTCTTCACTGCCCTAGTGAGCTACCTCATGTTGACTTTGCTTAAGGAGATGTGAGTCCCCGTGCATTCTTCTTAAACTAGCCATCATGCTCTAACTAGGTTGAGTATATTTGAGGTTTGAGGTTTAAGATAAGTCCCCTAGTGGCTCATTTCCTCTTGATTACTTTTTAGTTGAAATAAGTCCCCTAGTGGCATTCACTTAGTAGTCTCCTAGGTCGGATAGCTTTTGTCGAAGATAGATTATCCCAAATGGTTCCACTATAGAAGGATGTGAGTCCCCGAGCTTTCTTCCTAGACTGATTGTTGCAAACCGATGGACACCTTAGGTTGGTTGATGTTCTATGCCGATGACTCACCAGTGGATACACCACTCTTGGCAGATGAGTCCCCATGCTTTCTCCTTGAGTTGAATCGAATACATGTTGGATATATGTCATCTTCTCCGCGGTGTTGGATTAAGCCCTTAGCGACCCCATCCACGCACTCTATTTGGATCAAGTCTTTTTTGCGACCCAGACACTACCGGGTTACTTTTGGATTTGAGTCCCCTCTCTTAGTAGCCACCCCGTGGTTGGAGAATTTGTTCAGCCGGTTCCCTTTAGTTGATAAATCTAAGATAGGTCTATATAAGCTCCTTCTCAGTTTGATCCCTCATAAATTAATAGGGTCCACACTAAAATAAACTAAAATAAACAAACAAACAAATTAAATCGCTTATGGTTATGAATTTAAGTCCCTAAAGTGCCACTTTTCCCAAGCAAGCATCCTATCTTTAGAGGTGTTAGAACTCACTATATTGCATTTTGAGTTAAGATAAATCCCTGGGTTGGTACTCACTTTGTACTCACCCTTAGGTCAGGTTCAATCTATTTTGCCATAAGCAAGGTTACCCCGATAATCATTCTACTTTGAAAGATGCAAGACTATGATGTATTCTTTCTAGCATGATTATCGCAAACCAATGGGAGCCCTAGGTCAGGTTCGATTTGTTGCCCAAAGCAACCGATCACCCCAGTGGTCTTTTCTAGTGGAAGATGTGAGTCCCTGAGCTTTCTTCCCTTAAATTGATCATTGCAAATCAAAAGGCACTCCTTTGGTTGGATAGTTCTCCCATCAGGAAGCTACTCCCTTTGGTTTAGTAAATTTGAGATAGGTCTAGGCTGATATAAGCTCCTTCTCAGTATGATCCATCACAAACCAACAGGATCCATCAAAATAAATTTAAAACCTAAAATTAATATTTGACTATCCTTGAGCTGATTTATGTCCCCCAGTGGCATCCACTCAATAGTCAGCTCTAGGTCGGGTTTGATTTGTTGCCCAAAGCAACCAATCAGCCCAGTGGCTTCTTGTTATGGAAGATGTGAGTCCCCGCTTTCTTCCTAACTTGACCATTATTTTTCAAAAGGCATTTCCCTTGGTTGGATAGTCCTACCTTGTGGTTGGTAGACTGCTCTCTTTAAATTGATAAATCTGGGTTAGGTCTAGGCCTCCATGGCCCATACTCAGTACAGTTCATCGCAAACCTATGGGATCCATCATAATAAAATAAACAAACCTAAAAATGAAATTAATCTTGACTATCTTTGAGTTGATCTAAATTCTCTAGTGGCATTCACACAATAGTCAGCCCTAGGTTGGGTTCAATATGTTTCCTTGCCAATAGATCACCCCAGCAACTGGTCTCTACTTTGGAGGATGCATGTCTACTACGCTTTCTTCCTAGTACTGATGTTTCATATCGAAAGGCATCCCTTTGGTTGGCTAGTCCTACTATGTGTTTAGTAGACTACTCCTTTGGATTATTAAATCTGAGTTAGGTCTTAGCCTTCATGGCTCCTACTTAGTGCAGTCCATTGTAAACCAATAGGGTTCATCTCAAAACTCAAACCTAATAAAATTAAAATAAATTCAACCCTCTTCCTTAGCTGAAAAAATCAAATCTTTTTCTCCTCAGTCAGATTCAAATCAAATCAACCCCCTCATTCCCTAGTAGATGACTTGAACCTGCTTTCAGGTTCACAAGGATTCTTCCTCTCTCTTATGTCTTGGACATAAGTAGAGCCACACTGCTTCCTTCACACCTTGGGTTTAAGATTATTTATTTCTTTGATCTTCGGTGTTGTTTATCATTTGGTCAACACCATATGTGCGGTGCTTATCAATCACACCATATATGGCCCTTTGTTGACCTCATTTTTAGAATGAGCTCTCAACCCCTCTAATTTAGACATAAGACTCCTCTTATACTTTAAGAGTTCCTTATTCTTAAGACACATCTAGTGATTATATGGATACTCAACCTAGCCCTAGAAGACTTAGAAGAGTAAGTTATAGGAATAGGTCATGCCTTAGGGGTGTTAGGAAATTTTCCTACCCTTAGCTTAAACTATTCCTCACTTTCCTTCCTCCAAGTCAAACTCCAAATCACTAATTGATTTTCTCCAAACTCAAACTAACTCTATATGATTGAAATCCATGATTGAAATCTATGATTGAAACCCATAATCAAAATCCATCAAAATTCCTAAGCTTAAATTTTCCTAAGTCCTTAATCTTCTCTTAAAGACATAGCCAAAATCATGATCAAAGCCAATTCAAATCTTTGAGATTTTCTAATAATTCATTTATATTCTCATTTATATTCACATATATAAATGAAATTTAAATTCAAACAAATCAAACTAAACTCAAAATTCCAAATCAATTCAAGAAATTTTCCTAAGTCCCTTTAATTTTCCATTAATGGACTTAGCCAAATTCAACTCTAAACCAATTCAAACTCATGGGATTTTCTCAAAAGTCATTTATATTCTCATTTATATTCACATATATAAATAAAATATAAATATAAATCAATCAAATCAAATCCAAAAATTAAATTCCAAATCTAAAATCCTTCTTAAGTCCTTAATTTTCCATTAATGGACTTAGCCTAAATCATGATCAAATCAATTCAAATTCATGAGATTTTCTCATAATTCATTTATATCCTCATTCATATTCACATATATAAATGAAATATAAATATAAATCAATCAAACCAAATTCAAAAAATTCAAGCTTCAAACTCCAAAAATTTTCCTAAGTCCTTTAAAATTCTCTTTTAATGGACTTAGCCAAAATCATGATCAAATCACTTCAAATCCTTGAAATTTTCTCATGATCCATTTATACTCTCATTTATATTCATATATATAAATGAAATATAAATTCAAACAATCAAAACCAATTCCAAAAATCAAACGCAAATCCACTCAAAATCCAATCCAAGCCTTTCAACTCAAATTCTTGAACTTAGCCAAACCAATTTCAAATCAAGCCAAGCTCTTGATTTTCCTTCATCATTCAATCAACCCTACAATCATGAATCCATATATAAATCCAAACTTCAATCACTTAATCAAAACCCAAGTCAAAAATCAAACCCAAAATACCTTCATATTCTTCCTTTGAATATGAAATTGTTAAATGAATCCAAACTCATTTGACTTCAAACCACTTGTAAATGGATTTATATTTCAATCATAAGTCCATATACAAGATCACTCTAACTCAAATCAAGCTTTGACCAAGCCATTTAACCCACTTAGGCTCACTTGACCCTAGATGACCTAAAGTACCCTTATGATCCAAATTCTAATCCAAACAAAATTGCATTGAACCAAACTCATCTATGCCTCTCATCATGATCAACAATCATCATGGGATGATCAATCAATCAAATTGGGTCAAACCAAGTTAAACCTAAGGTTAACCAAGTCAACACTTAGCCCAAAATGAAACCTAACATGAATTCCACCATAGGCCAAATTGTTTGAAACCATTAATCTAAGTTCACTCATGACCTATGTTTGAACTTGACCATAACATTTAAGCCTTAATTGGCCACTTGACCCAAGTAGACCCAACTTGACCTAAAAGTCAAAATATGTCAAAACTTGATCTAAACCAAATTGATCCAAACCAAAGGGTCAAGTTTATTCTAAATCACTTGTTGAACTTGACCGAAGCCTCAATTGGCCAACTAAACCCAACCTAGCCTAATTGACCTTAGACCCAACTTTAGGGTCATGTTGAGCCAAATTTGAACTTAACCAAAATTGACTAGAAATAATAATACCAATCGACTCCATATGACTAACCAAACCTAAACCTACCCTTGACCTACCTCAAATAGGTCAAATGGGTCAAATAGGTCAACTTGACCCATTTGACCTAAATGAAGTCATACGAGCCAAATTCAAAACTATACCAAATTGAATCAAACCAAAGCCATCGAAACATTTTAAATGGTCATATGAACTTGACCCAGCCCTTGGTTTGACCCAATTTGACAAATTGGTCAATTTGACAAATTGGTCAATTTGACCCATTTTGACCTAAATGGGTCAACATGAGCCAAACCTTATCAAATGAATTCCAAATCTCATGAAACTTGGCCAAACCTAGTTTCTCCACATACCCAACATATCCAAATTAAAAAAAATCAGCAAAATGACCATTCTACCCCTAGGCCATAGAACAAATTTTGGCCTAATCCATGGGTAATTTGGTCATACCCTCTTCATCTTGATGCCTTCCTAATAACTCAAGGGACCTAATGAAGAGTGGTGCACCCAACCCAATGGGTTTGGGTCAGCCCAAATGGACCCAAGGCCAAACCTGACCCCATGGGTCAAACTGGCTCATTTCAAATCCCTCTTCGACTCAATTTCAAGCACATGGTAGGTTGACAATCTAATCAAGGTCTCAAACCGACCATGTGCCAACATCTAACAGCCTAAACAACCTTGCCATTGTGGTCAATTGGATCAAAATGGCAAAATAGCTTGCAGCTGTCCGATCCTTCAAGGGGGAGATATACTCCCCTAATTAAATTCAAAACTATCATTCCTCAATTTGATCAAGCCCTAGAGAGTGTTAGGAAAGATCAGAGAGCCTTCCCAAGCATTCTAAGAGGGATTTGAATTTCAGATTTCTCGATTTTCTCCATTAAAAATAAGGGAGCTCACTTGAATTTCAAACTTTCTCCACACTAAAAACCACTCCAATTCCTCTTGCACACTTCCTCTAAGGACCAATCTGAGCACACTCAAGCATCCATTTGAGTTCCCACAGTAAGCAGAGAAGGAATTGAATCAAAACTACAAGGAACATAAAGTGGTGTTGGTCCATAGAGAAATCCACTCAACCCCAAGGCCTAAGAATTTCAACAGGGCTTCATCTCCACTAAACAAAGCTACCTCATCGATCTCGAGTGCCGGTGATCACCTCTGGCAAGGTATGGAATTTTTTGACCACCTAGCATAGGAGGTGTTGGTCTTTTGTGAAAGTAATTTTCAATTCATGCAAATTCCACCATTGGATGTGTTCCTTATTGGCTTTAGATGATGTGGGTAAAGTTTTGTTTCAATCAGAGGTCAATCAAGCTCAAATCTTTCCCTAGATCATGGACGGTCTTTATTGAGCCTAGGGGAAGAACTGGGGAGATCTTGGTTGTACATTTGCGCATTTTGGATGGACGGCTGAGATTATACCCATGTTTAGAAAATGAATTATCCCTCTTAAGACTGCGGGTTGATCTCTGGCCGTCTGATCTTTGATCGGATGGTAGAGATCAAAGCGCGTCTCACCGCCACTCCACCTTTTGGATTTGATGTTTAAGTAAGCGGCTCATGATGTGATGCATGTAAAACGCGATTGCCACCTCGTCGTGAGGATTAGTTAGGATTCTTATTAATTCTAATTAATCTCGATCTTCTAAAATCATATCTCTCTCAATAAAAGTCAAAAAAATATGAAATAAATTTCTTTGGAAAGATAATTCAACCTAGAATATTTTAAAAATAATTTCAATGGATTTTGAGTTATGCTTTTCTTTGATTTTGGGTTTTGTTGGAAATTTCATTTTGCTAATCACCTCTTAATTAAACCTTTGATTAATCCCAAACTTCTTGGATATATTTCAGGGGATGACTTATGCCTCCCCTAATTTTCTTGGGATTTATTGAAGGCTTAATTAGGAGAATTGCATATGGGTTTCGTAATTACCCTCCTTATATAATTAAGGATAATTAAGGTATGATTAGTGGTTTTATTCCATGATTAAAGTTGATTAAGGGCAGATCCAATAGATAGGAGGTTTATGAAATAATTTTAGGGTATTTCCCCTAATCTATTCCTTAAACCCCCTATTTCTTTCCTTAACCTTCTTTTAATTAAGTTTTTAAAAAAATTCTAAAAACTTCCAGAACTTAATTAATCTACTTTGGGTAGATGCTTTGGTGTTTAATAGCCTAAGTTCAATTAAAGAAATCAAAACCCAATTCATATGTGTGAAGAGGTGTTTTGAAATTACTTAAGTTAAACCCCTTTAACTTAATTAACCTTTCATTTTGAGCTAAATTGCATTAGGCCTTTTTCTTATTAGGTGCATTACAAATTTAAATTTTTTGTGAATTTTTATATCATCTCATTGGCTCATAATTACTTGGTTAACTATGCTAAGGTGGTGTAGTGAGGGTTAATTAACTTGCTTAATTTATACCTTAACTTAATTAATACATAAAAGTGAATCTAATCATCTAAAAATTAAACAAAAATATCAAACACATATGGGAGTGGGTTAGGAATAGCAAACTCAACTCACCTTTTCAAAATAAAATCAAACTCCAAACTAAACAAAAATCACATTGAATATGTTTTGATTTATTTTAAACTTTCTTATTCCATAAGATCTTTAGGATTTAATTAAAGTGAATGTGTTTACATGCCTTCATTGCTTTAATTCTTTCCCTAACATATTAAATTTGTATGTCATGTGGTTTCATGCATTCATATTTTTCAAATTCAAATTTAAAAATGAAATTATTTACTTTATGTCAAATTTGCATGTGTTGGCTAAAGTAGAAATATGAGTGGCTATTATCACTATTAAATTCAAATTAGTTTCAAAATCTATAAATCAATTATCAAATCTGAAAGCATGCTACTTATATTTTAATTATAAGCTTGCATTTGAAAGAATATAAAGGTGTGCTTAGCATAGGTTTCTCTTCTCTTTTATGTTGGCATGATTTTGAATAGGAGTTGGTAAGTTGTATGATTCATTTGAAAAGAACCTGACACTTACCTAATTCCATATCCTATTTATCTCTATGCTACCACCTAAGAAGGGCTACCTATACTAGCACACATAAATTGCATAAACAAAATGAATTAACTAATACAACTTTTCATTCTTTCTTTCCAATCTATTTCTTTTGTACATATATTTGTATTTAAGGAAAGTGGTATATTAGTTTGGACAACCCCTAGGTTGCAAAGATTTAAGTTGCCCTAAGTAGGTCTTGTACCTTACACCTCAGTTAATAATGGCGATGTACTCACTTATTCTTTTTACTTTCGTGTGTATGTGAAAATTTTAATAAAGGAACCCTTTTCTACTTAAAGAAAATCATCCATCTCAAACTTCCAAATTTCCTTAAATGGATTACTTAGCATGCATTATAAAATGTGTTAAATACTCTCATTTATATGTATAGATATGCTTAGGATTCATTCATATGTATGTTATATATGTTGGGAAAGAAATAAAATGATGTGTGTTATGCGGATTTAATTCATTTTATCTAATCTTAAAATGTCTTTCTTTTTGAATAGGTTTGTTTAGAGTTCATCTAAACTTAGGATTAATTAAAAGATTTAATTAAAATATTCTCCTAAACAAAATTAAAATGTAAATTTACTTTAAAAATTACTTAGGTTAGGGAAGGAAAGAGAAGTTCCCTTCTCTTTCCCTCTCTTTACAACTAAGTAATTAATTGTAGGATCCAGTTGAACCAAATCAAAATATGAAATAAAATTAATCCAAAATAATTAAATAACTTAAATGAAACCCTCTTCTAAGTTGAACATATTTTCACACTTAAAAAATTTTAACCTAAAGCCATAGCTAAGCATACCACACAAACCTTCAAAGTACACACATTATTCCTAAGTCATCACTTCTAGCTTTAGGTTAGGTCGGTGCATGGTTTAATATTTTGTTTTATTTTATTTTGTGATATATGTTTTAGACTGAATGTTAGGGTGTATGCTCGTAGAATGAATGGTAGGATGCTCTTAGTCTAATCATTATTTTCTATCGGGGATTATGCTTAAGGGGCGCTATCATAAATAAAAATATAAATGCTTTTGCTTGCAAGTGCTTTATACCCCTAAGCATAATCCAATAGGAAAAGTGGACTTAATTACCCATGTGTGGGGTGATAAGTCCAATATACATGCTTGAGATTTGTGTGGTTTGTTTTAGCTAATCTCTATTTTGCAAATGTTAGTTAGATTTCTATTTTTTTCTTTTTCATATAAATTTGTGCAATTAGGATTTTGGAATGATTATTATGGGGATTAGGATGAGCATTGGTCATAAGATCCTATCTTATGCACCATGTGAAGCCTTGGAGCATCTACCTTCCAACCATCCAAAAGAAGGAACCAAAGAAGATAGAAGAAAAGAAGAAGAAAGAAGAAAAAAAAAAAAAAAAGAGGAAATGAAGCTTGAAGACCCCCATAATAATGAATTTCTTGCTTAATTATAATTAAATTCATTTTGTAATCTGAGTTATATAAGGGTAGAGCTCGGCTACCCAAATTTGATATTTTTGGGTTTGTGCGGTGGTGCTTGACCACAACGACCTTTTATTCTTTTTACAATTAGCTTTATAAATTGATTAATAATTTGTTTAGCTTTGCATTAAGTGGCATGCTTTTCCAAGTTTCTTTCTTGCTTTATGTATGGCCTGGATGTGGATTAGACTCTTTAGGAAAAATAAATCTTTTACCCAACTTAGCAACTCAAATTAAAAATAAAAAACTCATAACCTCACCCAAAGCTTAGGTTTAAAATCAAGATAAAAGAATTAAAAACCCCTTAGCTGGATGAGTATTTCTTTTGTAATATCATGCACAATAACATCTTATTTCACTCTTCATTGGAGGGCTTCCACCTTTGCTAGAGAAACATGGCTTGACCTTTGAGAGCCATGGTGGGAACACACCTCCTCCCTTCTCGCTGATTTTGGCCAATAACTTTATTTCTCATGCATTATGCGTATGAATCCTATTAGCCTAAGTCAAAATAATTATCCAGAATGAAAAAAAAATGAAATTTTAATTGCATTAAATTTATGTCATTTAAAGCATGCCTTCACATAATCTAGTCTCTTTAGGGAGTGAGTTTAAGGACTTAGTCTCTTTCTAAATAAATAAGAGCCTAGCTATCTTGCATAAGCATAATGACTTGCCTACATGTATTTAAAATCGTAGGAGGAGTTAGTTGGCGACCACCCCGAGGCATTTGTATGTCCAAGTTGTTAGGTGATTTATCCTCTCTTGTGGAGACAAACCAATTACCCTTTTTTGTCATAGATTTAGGTTGTGCTTTTAGCCCTCACCAAAGCTCTCAAGATTTAGGTTTTAAGGTTACTTTTCCCCTTTGTGGGCCATAAGCATAAATCCTCACCTCTTAGGAATTTCCTTAATCTTGTGTTAAGGAATCATAAGCCCAAGATTTCTATTAAAAAATTCAATTCAAACAAACTAAATCAATATCAAAATTATAAAGCCCAACTATAGGATAGTTTGAGATGCTCACTACATTTCCTAGCATCATGGGCATCTCCTACTTATCTTTCATTTTGGCATCAATAATAACTCCCTCTCTTTGATCAATCCCATTTGATCTTCAAAAATGAACCAATAGATTGATAGTCCTTTCCTATTGAAATCTTTGAAGACAATGATTATTTACCTTAATCGAGAGTTTTCTAATCCCCATTTAATTCTATGGGGCTTGCCCTTATAGGAAACTTAACGAACACAGTTTATAATAAACCCTGCTTTACTTTTCTATGTAAAGCAGGGGAAGAATCTCTGGTACATATGCACCCATCATCCTTGGTAGTCCTTATTGAGGTGATTAGGTCCATTAAAGGGTAGTGACTTCTCAAGATAGTACACTATTTCCTTGATGATACTGATCACACAGTAAGTACATCTGGATCACTTGGCATCATAAAAGATAATTTCTATATGCTTGCCTCTTTCATTTCTAACCAACAAATTTGAAGACGGCCTCGTATATAATTTTTTCACCACACGTACTTATGAAAAAAATCCTGTCAAAAGCTCCGTAAGCTAGTGCAATCGAAGCTGAAATGATCCATGTTCTGTAGCTAGCACACAAATTAAATCTAAAGCACAAAGCACACAAATCAAGCCCAAAGCATAAATCAAAGCTGATTTTCTCATTAAGCCCGCCAAAATAAATAGCACAAAAGAAATGGAGGAATGTTGATTTCATTAATACAAGAAGATAATACATGACTGATGGAAAGAGAAATAAAAAAAAGGTAGTACATTATGGAAGCCTAGACTGTAGCTCTTGAAGCTATGCTAAATAAGCCACTAAAAGCTCGCTCGCTAACTATAAAGCATCGGTAGCTCAAAAGTAGCCTCTACCATAGCCGTGGCGTAATGATGTTGCTCCTACTCTATAGCCTGAGTTCTCCTATCCTGCTTAATCTCCAGCTCTCTGATCTTGGCATTCAATCTATCTAACTCAGAAGAAGCATCTATCAAACTCTGACGGTCATATCATAGAGCCTAAAGCACTCTCCTCAAACTCATCATGCGCTAGGTTAGCCGTCTCCCTACGAAGCGTGACATGCTCCTCAAGCTCTGTTAGTAAAGTGCTAGAGCAGACAATATTGAGTGATCTCATCCGGTGGATCAAAAACTCTGCGTCTCTATAAAGAGTCTTCAGATACCTAAGAACCTACTCCTCTAAACCAGTATGAGCTAAAACATCCAGAATGATGTTCACATAGGATGTGAAGCTGTCCAATGACTCTAGTGAGTCCAAAGTAAGCCGAGAAACCACGTCCCTCAAAAATATCAAGCCGCAATCCTGCATGCTCCTGCCACATGGATTTGGCCTATAGGGATGTCGATGGTAGATCTCAGACTCATAATCTGTAAGGAACAAATGAAAATAATCAACATAAAGTAGAGTAGTAAATGTAAAGAAGTAGCTAAAGAATAAAGAGAGAGAGAAAGTACCTAAACATGATGAATCTGACTAAACTGGTGTATCGTAAGTGAAATTTTCCTCGAGGACCCTCACCGATAAGCTCTGGGCTATGTCGGCTCAAGAGGCCTCACTAGCAATTCCTCACCTCAAAAGTCTCCCTAAGGCAATGGGTAGAGTCAGGCTCAGTAGAGAAAGGTGGCTCCACAAAAGGGAAAGTAAAATCAAAATTGGTAGTATCAAAAGTCGGCACTCACAGTGGCTCAACTCTGGAGTCCTCAATAATATCTCCAATGCTACCTGACACCTATGGCACTTCATCAGAAGTCATAAACTACTGTGGAGGCAGACTCGTGAAATAATCAATTAAAGCCACAGGCTCTTTAAGTTGACTACACCTACGTCTACGAGTGAAGAAACATCAGTGTAGCTAGGAGTAAAATCCCTAGCTCTAACTCAGCCATGAGAAGTGGTATCCTCAGCTCTAACCTGCTCGCCAACTGGTGCATCTATCAAGAATCAAATTAGTGTATCAGATACACTGAGTATATTTTGATATAAAAAAGAGGGAGAGAGGACAAATGTATGGAATGAGAGGAGGATAGTAATTTTACCCCTAGCATTGTTATCCCATGCCAATGGTAACCGACGATGGGTCCTCTAATCTCGAGGAACTCTTAAGGACCTCATCCTACGTTCATATCTCCTAGAACCAAGCTCCGAAAAAGGGCCAAAAGATAGCCATATCTAGGTAAGGTAGGTATAACTAACCCCTATGTGACTCTGAGGAGGAACTATCCAAAGTGAGCACAGAAATGTAAATGTAACCATGAAGAAGCAAAGTAACATGTCTCAAGGGAATCATCATCCTCCTAAAATTCACTACTGGGATGAATGGCACGCCATCACGAGGAAGAAACTAAAGTGCTATGCAACTAGGTTGGGCTGATAGCCCTCTATAACAACTGACTGCTCAAATCAATAACATAACCATCCTAGATGTATACTGAAAAGATACTTATCTACTCTTAATGCCCAATGGCCATGAAGCAAGGAATATCTACCATTCTCATCAAGGCTATCAAGATCAACCCTATTAAGTGGGATGGTAAGTATATCCATCACGGTGAACTAACAAAATTTGATCTCTGACCAAATGAGGAGCAAAGAAGAGCATGCAAATCCTCTCCATCTCCAAAGTAGAGGATGCTCGATATAACTGTAAGACTATAGGATATCCTCGCTCTAAAAAGAATGTTGGATACTCAAAATAAGCAAAGGCACCATGTACGTGGATATGAATCCAAGCATATAAGTATTGCCAAAGTAGAGTCACATATCACAACTCTAGAGAACCTGCCCTAAAAATCACCCCCAATATCCCATAAATCTTGGCTAACACTGGGGCCAAAGAAACTCGCTCATCTTGAGAGATCATGCTGGCTGCTAATAAAGGACCTGGGCGAACTGAGCCCTCTATAATGGGGAGTATGAAAATGCAAAGCCATGCCACTATAAATCCTGCTAAGAATAAGTCCTCGCCCAATCCTTGTATAGTTGGAGAAGTCCTCCCAACTAGTAAAGTAGGCTCCACAGTCTCCTCATATAAGTAACTATAGTCAGACACATCTAATCGAAAAGTGTCATGTAGTCTCCTCAGATAGAGCATAATCTTGTAAGAAGCTTTGAATCCAAGTACTTAGAAGTGTGATCATCTAGAACATTCGGATGCCCTAAAAGTCCGGTGATCATAATTCAGAGGATCAATATAAACAGAAGGCATAGCTGGCCTACCTCATCAATCACAATCATCTGAAAGCTGCCTGTAAAATAACTCTTCATCATGTGGAACACATTCCTCATAGCGGTAACCAAATACAAGAATACCTGACATAGCCTGTAAGTCCAAAAATGTCAACTCTTCCGCCAATCCAACAATGTGTATCCCGAGAACTCGCTCCATGAGCCCAAGAAGAAGGCATACCCTCAAAGTCAAATAAAGACATATATACTGCCTCATAAATGCCGATTATATAAAGTATCTCTATGAGCCTGTAGAACATACCTAGCCCATGTGA
The DNA here is from genome assembly GCA_021442155.1 of Cymbidium sinense. Classification (NCBI taxonomy): domain Eukaryota; kingdom Viridiplantae; phylum Streptophyta; class Magnoliopsida; order Asparagales; family Orchidaceae; genus Cymbidium; species Cymbidium sinense. Next base: position 25,783,535 of record CM038232.1, on the reverse strand, counting down.
TGTATCCATGTGGAAGAGTAGGATTCCTGCCAATGGAGGAATCTCTAAGCAAATCTAATGAGTCAGCTATAGCTGACGGTGGCTCAAAAGTCTAGACTATCTCGTCTACTCAATGTTGTCAGAAGCAGGTTGTAAGACATCACAATATCCAAAACTAACCTGGGCTACTGTGCTATCCAAAGGATTGTAGTCCCCACACTTCAACTTAAGGGTAGTCGCCCAATCTGTAGGATCCTCAAAAGTAAAAGAATCTGAAGTACAATCAGGAAATAGGGAAGAGCACGTGAAGAAACCCAAGTAAAAATCACATCCTCGAAACATATTGGTGTACTGCTCAATTCTATCCTTGATATCAACATCTCCATGAGGATCATGCATGTCAATCTCCGACCTAATAGCCTCCTCACTAGGCTCAACAGATGACAGATCATCAGGTCTCCTCCAATGGAACATTCTCCTATCAAATAATTAGAGAAATGACACATAAGAATCCAACAAAAAAGGGAGTTATACTAAGAAGCGATAAAAAAAAGAAAAAAGTGAAGAAAGTCAAAAAAAAAAGAGTCAACCAGTTTTCAACAAATACAACTTGCTCCATCTGTGAATCACATTTGTTGAGGGGCATTTGTTGACCTCCATGTATGTATCATAAGTTGGGTCAAGCCCACAAGTCAAATTCGATGAACTTCGAAAATGAAAGTGTGCAAATCAGAGCTCAAAATACACTGGTCATCTTTGAAAATAGTCGAAATGAGCTCCAATTGATTAACGACTTCTCCATCATTCATAATGTCAAAACTAGTCAAGATATAAATATTTCATAATCTAGTGATCAACCCATCAAGCGATCGAGCTATCAATGTGTCGATATGCATATTAGGGAAGCTGTGATGTTGAATGACCTATGTTCATGAAATTGATCATGCCATTAGCTTTGAAATGCCAAAAACTATCAAATGAGACTGTCCATGCTCAATTCAAATGAGTCTGTGCAAATATCGAGTGATCGAAGTGACAACACGTAAATTGAGGCTGAAATATACTGGACATCACAAAAATCAACACAAATGACCTCTGATCGATGAACGTACTTCTCCATCACATTCAAAATATCAAACGAATATAAATATTGCATAACTTGATCAACCGATGAAGCGCTCGAGTCGTCAACATGTCTGCACGTATATCGAGATCAGGAAGCACCGATGTGAACCAAATGACCTTCATTTGTGAAATTGATTGTGACGTTAGCTTTGAAATATCAAAATCTATCAAATAAGACTATTTGCACTTAATTCGAGCAAGTCTGTGCAAAAATCAAGTGGTCGAAAGTGGCGACACGCATTTTGAGCTGAAATTGACTCAATTTCACGCCGACTTGAACCAAATAACTCGATTGGCTCAGTTGCATTCAAAATATCGAATAATTTAAATTGCTATATATATATATATATATATATATATATATATATATATATATATATATATATATATATATATATATATATTGATTTAATCATTTCAGTGTCACATGTAAGTCGATTAACTAATTTAAAAATCAATTCATAAAACCTAACTCCCTAAATTACCCTATGTTTTACTCAAATGCCCTAGCCTTTAGCTCAGCCCTCTCCATGCAACTCAGCCATACGAGAGTCTATTCTCTCCCTCATAGATGAGCCCCTCCTTCATGCACTGGATAGAACCACGCCCTCCTTCATGCACGATCTGAACATTGGAGCCTCCCTCTCTTCCGATCAAACCCGCAACTGCTCCCTCCTCTTCTCCTCCAACCGTTCCCCCTCTTTTCATGCTTCTTCTTCCTAACCGCAAGCTACAAGGTAGGCTCTCTCTCAAAATTCAAAATTTGGCTCCCTCATCCACTTCCCTCATCCAAAACTGCAAAGGTACCCTTCCTCTTCTCTCCAACTAAAAAAAAAAAGCAGTGAGCATCCTTCTTTCTTCCTTCACCTTTCTTCTTCTCCCTTCTTCTTTCCCTTCTTTCCTTTCCTTCTTCTTCCATTTCTTTCTCCAAACCAAAATTTATAAATTATTCCTTCCTCCATCTTCTTCTCTTCTTCATATTCTTTCTTTCCCCCTCAAATTTCAAAATCATAAATATCTTCCCTCTTTCCCTCACAAAGCTAATCCAAAATTCCATTTCCCCCGCATTTCTCAATCTGAAATTTCCCTTTTTTTTCAATCAATTTCTACTTCATTTCATATTGGAAGAACATCATTAGGAGGTTCTTCTTTGGTTTCCATTACCTCCTTACATTACCCTTTAATTTTCTCTTGTAGAAGAACATTGTCATTAAGTGGGTTCTTCTCTGGTTTTTCGTCTCCCATTTTGTCCCCTTCCCTTCTCTTTTGCCATAACTGAGAGGAACACGTCATTAGGGTTCCCTCTTGGATTCCATCATTATCTTGCCTTTTGTCGAACATTGTAACGTGCAAAAAAATGAGTCGAACATATGGGATGTGTTATGTGGATGTATATGCTTTTGTATTTTTTTTTCAAGGCCTTGTGCTCATTAGTGCGATGAGATGAAAAAATTAGTTGTGGTGTCCAAGATACTTATTATGCTCATTAAGGAGTAAACCAACATCGTTAGATGTCTCCCCTAGTGGTGTCGATGCATTCGGACTCCAATAAAAGTGGGGCACATGACTCAAAATAATTTTTTATATTATTTTTAATATAAATTAAAAAAAATTGAGCCATGTGGCTGAATATAATGAGAGTCCTTATGAAAAGCTACTTGAGGCCTTCGCATGTAATATTTTATCCTTCTTCAAAAGCACAGGTTATCTCCTCCATCAATATGGCATCTGAATATGCACCACATAATCCAACAAAAGAAAACACTTGTGCACCGGAGTTCTTGTATCTGTATGCTAAAGATGGAAAAGCCATCCATCGCCATAGCTTATATTAATACTAGCAGGAGAACTTCGTGTCTAAACTTTTCTCATGTATTAGATCCTCCATTCCCTCTCCTTTTGAGCCATTTTTCATAGCATTTTTTCAGCCAAACCGATCTCATTTTTCATGGAAGAGAAGGCTCCAATGACTCATCATCTTCCTCTGGTGGCTCAGAGCCTCCCTATCCCTCCCCATCCGCCTCCTCCAATGAACCTGCCTCCACGATTCGCCAGAGGTCTCCCAGTCCATGTTCGATTTCTGATGCCTCCAATGAGATCGTTTTCCACCTCTGCTCCTCAGACGAAACCAGAAGCTTGATCGACGAGGATCGTGGGAAGTGCAACTCAAGCAGGCATTGAACCAAGCATACCCGTGACGATGTTAGTTCCTCAACACTACATGGGATTTGGCATGGGGAGAGTGATGATAACCTTGCTCTTATTAGAGAGGTATCGGGTGCTGATGTCACAAATCCATGATCCAGAACCGGGAACACATAAAGGAACCATTGTTGTATCAGGATCTCAAAGGCAAACCAGCACTGCACAAGGCCTTGTCCATGCCTTCATCCTCAATGAATTATGATAATATTCTTTTCTTTTGCTCACGTGGAGGGCTCCATTGGTCTTGTAATGAGTTTTTTTATTTTATTTTATTTTATGTTATGTGCGTATTATATGTTCTTTAAAAAGAGAGTTTTCTTGCATGAATTGATAAAGAATATTGTATTATGATGAGTACATCATAATATAAGTGTTCATTTGTTTATTACATCAATTGGGTGCTGATTGTTGAAGGCTATCACATCTCTTAAAGATTGTACGAATGAGAACACGAGATCTTAGAGATAGGCATTGAGTGAAAGCTTGAATTAGGTCAAAAATATTGTCACGTTATCACTGCAATTTGATTTTGAATGATTGCTATATTTTCCATTTCATTATTGTCAACTAAGATAGCACTTTTTTAATCTGCAATAAAGAAAGTAACTTCAAATTTATATTTTCATCTCTATTTATCTAATATTTGATTATTTCCTTAATAGCATATGTTTTGTATTTAATTTATAAAAAGTCAAATGTTTAGATCATATGCACTACATCTAAGCAACATAGATGTATGATCAGTCGCAATCCACTTTTCTAAATAAACATTAGTTGTTATCACCTTCCAGAAATTACTCAGTATAATATAACATTATATATAGCTTTTGTATAGTTGCTAAACATTCCTGCTATTAGCAAACCATTTTTATCAATATGCATGATTCTAATAATACAAGGATCTCTCATTTGAATGAATTAGAGCATCAAATCAATTCTTCAAACATTTTTTTTCTAAATTTAAAATAGTGGTTGATTGTATATTCCATTTTATTTATTTCATTTAGAGTTTTATTTTCTATTTGATCCATTTTATTTTTTATTTAAAATGATTGATTTAAAAAGATTATTCTTCTATTGCTTTGTTTGATTAAACTATTTTATTAAAGAAAAGAAAATGATATTTAAATTTGTAGAACTTGCTGGGGGAGAAGTTTATCACCTCATAGTTTTAAAATGTCATGCAAATGTATTAGCTTCCCCTTGGGGTATTTATCAAAAAATGGATTGTGTAGAATACCTACTGTCTTTCCTTTCGGACTATCTTCCTTCAAAAACTTTTGGAATCCGCCCTATGGAATAAACTTCAGTGCTACCTTCGTCGTATTTGTCCACCATAGGCTTGATGCCCACCATTGAGTTTAACACTAGGTGATGATGAGACCATCCAAATCTATTCAAAACAAAAACAATCACTAAATTTGCTGCCATAGCTTTGGTTGGCCGCTACTAATCCCACATGGACCTTTCACTACAGTGTAAGGATTTTGACATTGTCCCCCTTGGGGATTCCACCCTTGTGGTGCATTTATAGATGAAAAATTGTCCCAGTCACTTATGCACGGTTTGCATAGAATGATGATGTCAGCTTCACTGAGGTGTTATGCTAGCATCACTAAGGAACGACGGAGTTGAGAAGGGCAAAGGATCCTAAGGTGGTGTTGAGCTTGTCACATATGTTTATGTTATTTTTGACAAGACCAGGAATGTTGTGGAGTGGGCTCAAATTGCTACCGGTGCTATGCTGAAATTCGGCCTTAACTGCATCTTCAACTACGTCAGGGGTTTACTGGTTAGAATACCATCTTTTCTGCTTTTAAGCATTCACGTTGTGGTTCTGATAGATCGGGTCTTGGGCCTATTTTAGTCAGTATGTTATCAAATCTTTATGGCTATACTATTCGGACATGATTAGTATTTCTGTTATGCTTTATTCTTGTGGAACCTCTTTTAGCTAGCGGTATTTATATTAGCATCACTGGTTTGGATGCTTTTTCCTTTCAGGCTAAACTTGTTTCATTTCAATTCTGTGTTTTGGAACTTAGTGGAATGGTCTAGATATGTATCTGATAGTTGTTGGCATTACATGGGTTTTTCTGTTGATAAGGAATGCTATTTAATATACATGCATTAAACCCTTGTGGAAGCTCTTCTCATTGGTTATCTATTTTTTTTGGGGCTCATGATTTGCAAATGGATTGAATGTTTCCCCAGGTTTGTTGGTTATGAGGGGTGGTTGACTCCTCCCCTTCTTTGGTTGGTAGTAGCATGTATGTTGTATCCCTCCTTGGATGCTGGATGCACGTGTATGTGATTGCCCCAAGCTAGTGTGAGTCCGGGGCCCTTTCTAAAATTTTCTTATTACTCTCACCTTATGTTAATCTTTTAGAGTTATTTCATTCCATTTCATTGGTGCTAATCTTTCATTTAGTTTTTTTAGCACTTTTCTTCTCATGGTCTCATGCCTTCTTCATCTACCTGCTGTTGGCTAGAATTGCATTTTGCTCAGTATGTCATTTTTTTCTATTTTCTTGGGTATGTATTTTTCCTTTTTGCGGTGTGGGTTGTACTTAGATAGGGGATTTACTCCTTAGGTTGCTTGTAGCTCTTTGAATGGTAGATTCTGAGTTTATCCCCTCTTAAGAATCTTGTAACCCTTTTTTTTGTGAGTAATAAAATTCCCTATATGGGGTTCCTCAAAAAAAAAAAAAAAACTGCGTCAGGGGTTGAAAGCATTGATTCGATCCAAGTAATGCATGACCAGTTGGTAGGAATTCAACGAGCCATTATTGGAGACTAGTTGGATTTGAAGTATGGTGTACTCTTCGAAGCCAAAGGAACCCTTGACAAGCAATCTTGTAGCCAAGGAAGCAAATTCGTGCTCAATATATTGCATCAAATTAAAAATTTAATTTTTAAATAAATAGCTAAAATTTGATATTATGTTTTTGTTGAATGTGAATAGATATCAACATCGACTTAAAATTCTGAAGGAGAACTTTAATTCTTTCTTTTAAAAGAATATTATTATTTTTTTGTTAATCATCTAATGAGAAAAAAATGAAATAATTACGTGATTGTAAAGAACGATAGATATGAAGAACACAAGACAAATTTAGAAGGGAACAGCCTGAGAGGTAAAGAATGAGAGTAGAGAACGTATTGCTCATCATTTTTAGCCATGAATTTCGAGTAGAAGCAAAACTGGTGGCTGCAGCATAGATTACTAAGATTATTAGTAGCAGACAATGAGGGACATCAGTCAGAGTCAGAGAAGGTGGTGAGAGTGAGGTCCCCACGTTGCATGGGAAGACCTAAGCTAGCTGTGCATTTAATAAAGCGTAAGAGGCGCTTAAGAAGTTGAAAATGAGAGTTTAGTGATTGTTGCATGGCTTTACATAGTTTACTGACTGCGAATGAAATATTTGGTTTGATAATAATAAGGTATTATAGTGTTCCAATTAATTGTTGGCAGTAGGTGGGATTAGTTTAAGTAGTATTTGTGGTGAAAACATGAGAGAGATTTTGGATGAATTTAAGTTGTTGAGAGAAGACATGTAGGCATTCCTGACTTTTGAAGGTGTTGCTCGGCTTATTGTTCTTGTTATTGTAGGAGGAGGTATGAAGAACTTGTATGCCCAGGAATTGAGTGATTTGTCCAAGTTGCTTAACACTAAAGGTGGTTTGAAGTTGATCGAGTAGTTGCTGTTTTGCAGAAGAGTTATTTTCTGTAAGCAGATTATTGTCGACATTGAGTACAAGGTATATTTCTATTTCATTTTTTTTTGTGCAAGTTAAAAGCGAAGTATCAGCTTGGCTAAATCTGAAGCCTCGTCGAAGTAGAAAATCAGAGAATGTTAAAAACAATTGCCATTGGTGCCTGTTTAAAGTCATATATAGCATTGTATAATCGACAAACGTACTGTGGATAGTGGTCTTCAAAGGCAAGAGGTTGTTTCATGAAAATCGTCTTTATTAATTGATTGTAGAGGAATGCATTTGATATGTTGACTTGGAGACTTTCTAGCTGTTTTTGACAACTAACTACTCAAATTGTAGTTCAATCCACATGCAGGTTTCATGGCCGAGTAAATCATTCATTATTACACAAAATTTTGTTTAATTTGCAGCGATTTGAACCACTGTTATAGGTGAGCTTTAGTAACAATGTTTTAAACTGCTGTAATAAACTAATAATTTTCTGTTTAAATTTAGTGAATTTTGATAGTATATGTTGGTCATATTTATAGTAGTTTAAAGAGAGAAATTAAATATAGGTACTGAAAGATCAACTTTTAAGGTATTAGGGAAGTATTATCAACAATTTTAACCCTACAAATTGATAATATATGAAAGAAGTACTGTACATATTGCATATGTGAAGGGCAGGAGTAAATCTTCTAAGAGCTCATATTACGAATGAGTTCTCTTTTGGGTTTTATGAAGAATTTGTGAATTTTTCACCTAATTGAGAAGTGGGTAGAAGTTTTATTTGATATATTGTAAGCACCTAAATTATTTTTTAAGAATAAAGGTCATACACTACACATGAGTATAGACTATAGAGTTGAACAATATGACCATTAAGAATAAATATTGATTACCTATAATTGATGGCTAAATAAACTTGAAACATGAATACCATCAGTTGATTGAAAGAAGAATGTGACAAAGATAGTATTTAGTATACATTATAGTCATTATAAGCCTTTAGTTATATCTTTTGGTCTGACTAATACATCATAATGTCTAAAAATTTGATAAATCATATGTTTATAATTTGTAATTATATTTACTAATTATAGATTGATCTACTCTATAACAAAGAAAGATTATCTGAATCATTTGAGATTGATTCCGGAGAAAATAAGGCATAATAATTTATATGCTAATTTCTTAAAATATAACTTTCTGATTATGAATTATTACATTTTTGGGTCATGTGGTAAGTATGTGATAAGTAGGGATATGATTTATTAGATCCTCTGAAGCTATAACCTATTATTGAGTCATTAAAGCCTTTTAATATGTATTAGAAGCACATAATTTTTTTTATATGACAGATTATTACAAGTATTTGGTTAGGAGATCTTAAATTGCAATTTCTTTGGACCTATTGATATAGAAAGAAGTGTCATTTGAGGCGATATTATAGTGTGTAAATAATTTAAAGATCTTAAAAAGCTACTTAATTAGTGTTAGCATGTATACTAAGTACACCAAATATTACAATTTTAATTATTTATATGGTATGGATTATTTTTGAGTCATCATAAAAATGGGATAAACATAAGTAAAAAATTCATCCTTTTATAACACAATTCAATGTATTTAAATGACGGCCATATTAATTGGCTGGAAATTTACGTCTCTTTGCTTATAATTCCAATCGGCTTCATATCTGATCTTTCTTCCAGCTGGTATTATCGTCATTAAATTTTTATTTATTTGACTTTTTATTCCCTTATATTTCTTTAAAAGATTTACATACTTACATCATAATCCTTTTGTATTTACGTTTCTAACATCTAAAATTTTTTGCTCACTTTTAAAAGTTATAATATTGAGATTTTTTATGTAAAATTAAAAAAGTGTTTGCATGTAAATATTAAAATTTTAAGTGTTATATATATATATATATATATATATATATATATATATATATATATATATATATATATATATATATATATATATATATATAAAATTATGTAATTTGTATGTAAATGATCCTTTTTTATTATAATGGATCCAATATCATTATAATGGATCCAATATCATCAAAAAAAAAACTTTTTGATTAAAATTTCAATATGAGAAAGTCAAAGAGTTAAATAAATAAATAAAATCATTTTCGATAACAATATTTATGAATAATTTACGACCACTTGCCTAAAAAATAAAAATAAAAAATTCATGGTCTAATAAACAGATAAGACAATTAAGAGTTAAGCTGTAATAATTTTTCGATTGAGAAACAACTGTAGAAGACGATAAGTACTGACAAAGCAGGCTCCGTTCAGCTTGCCGTTGAAGCAATTTGGAGCAGTCAATAATTTTTAGAATAAAAATAAAAAAATTAATTGCAGCTCAATGGGATATATATATATATATATATATATGATAGACAGATAGAAGAAATAAGTTGAATCGATTGGACTATTTATATTTATATATATACATAGAAGAAATACATAGAGCATAACAATCTCTCTTTTTTCAAAGATTAATTGTTGAATTGATTGCACTACGTATATTTTATATATTAGAGAATTAAAATTAACATTCGTTTACCCAAGTAACTCTGAAAATTGCTATTATTTAAATTAGAGATTTATGAATAATTCAATGAGACTATAAATATATTTATATATATCTCCTTAAGAAGTACATGAAGAAAGACTTCGGAAGTAAATATAATTTATCAACAAACAAAAAAAAAAAAACATTCAGCTATCCCTAATTTCTTGATTCTCTTAAGAAAAAAATCACTAACAAAATTCACTGCCTTCGATAGCCTTATAAAACAACGGTTTAAAAACAATTTTCAAGTATCCCTATTAACAGTTTAACAGTTGTTTAAACTTGTTTTTCTGTTAATAATGAAAAGCATATATATGAAGCTATCCCTATGGTATAAGGAATTATGCCGAATGAGCAAATAATTTCCTATTTTGAGCCATAACCAGCCCGATTAATGAAGAAATTAGGATGCTTTAAGGGTTTGCCTAGGTGTACTAGAAGGCAACAATGTTAATAGAAGAATTGATAGGATCGTATGTGCCTATCATTTCATGATCTTGTGAAGAACTTGGTGGAGACTATGGATTGAGGAACTAAAGAGGGGTTATGTGTCGAGTTGAAGAAGTGACAGAGGAGTAAAAACAAGCAACTGTGGAGTTAAATTAGGTTGTTGAGTTAATATTGATCATCACTACAACATCAAGCAAAAAGGATTAGAAATTTTGAGATATCATGAGGATCTTTAGTACATACTTCTAGATGCTTTGTTGGATGTGGAGGTTTCAGTGCCTAAATCAAATATATTGAATGTTATTCAGCTTTTGGTTGCTTGATATTAGTGGCATCCTAAATTCTCTTTGATTAATATCATTATTTCAAGTGAGTGAGTAGAAAATTGAGACAAGTGAGGGCACTCTTAGAAACATTAAGGTTATAATAGTCATAGGTAGCCACAAGGATGAGATTATCCTTTATGAGGGGATGCAAATGAAGTAAAACCCTATAGTTGGATATAAGTAACAAGCATTTTTCTCACTTTTAAAAAGCAAATGAAAAGAAATTTAAAATAGGTTTGGAAAAAATGTTATTTTGTCTATGTCATCTACATTTTCTTTTATGAGTATTGCATCTTTTATGACTCTTAAATTTGTGTGCAACAAAAAATGATATGCGTCTTATGTATTAAGCCAACTTCATGTGAAGTTGGAGTAATCCAATCTAAGATTTCTATTAAGGTGGAGGGCAAGAATTGTAATAAAATTTTCAATCTGATCAAAATAATCTCTTTTCCCCTTTTCCATTACTCTTGAGTACCTTCATATATGCCCGTACTACAAATTTTGGTATCTCAATTTTAGTCTATTATTCTTTGATTTTGTCATCAATATAAGGACAAATCATCTCATTTATTCTCTCAAACCTTCAATTTAAATTTTATCCATATAGTTCTCTAACTTTTTCCATTTAAAGCTTAGATGTGAAATCTTTTTAAGAAATCCTTAGATTTGTATGTTATTTGTGTTTAGAAGTATATTTATTGTCTAGATTTTTATTTTTTTTTATTAAATCTATGTTCATTTTAGATTTTTTTTTATTAGATTTAATTTTTTTTTTCATATATTTGTAGTCTATTCTTATATTTTAATCAACTAATATGTTTTATAATGATTAATGGATTAATTTTTATGTTTAATAAATAGGATAATAACTCATTTTTAACTCCAATTTTGTTATTATTCTTTCTTAGATCTATATTTGTTATAATACTAACATTGTTTTTATCAACAACAACAACAAAAACAACAAGCCTTTATCCCATTAAGTGCGGTCGGCTACATAAATCCTTCGTCTCCTTTGTGTCCTATTATGTGTCAAATTCTCATTTAATTCAAGTATACCTAGATAATTTTTTATACATCTTAACAAAGTCTTTTTAGGTGTACCTCTACCTTTCTTAACATAAGGCAAATCTAATGCATCTACTCTCCTAACCGGGTCATCGGACGCCCAATGCTTTATATGGCCAAATCATTTAAGACTACTCTCTCTAATCTTATCTGCCACTGGAACAACTCCAACTTTTTCCCGAACATACTCATTTCGCATGTTATCTCTAAGAGTAAAGCCACACATCCACTAAGCATCCTTATCTCAGAACACTTAGTCTTATGCTTCTCTTTTATTGGCCAACATTCTACACCATAAGTCAATGCAGGTCTTACCACCATCTTATAAAATTTTTCCTTAAGTTTAAGCGGAACTTTTCTATCACACAACAGGCCAGATGCACTCCACTTCAACCATCCAATTTGAATTTTACTGTTGACCTCATTTTTAGAATGAGTTCTCAACCCCTTCATCTTAGACATAAGACTCCTCTTAGACTTTAAGAGATCCTCAGTTCTAAGACACCTCTAGTGATTAGGTGGACACTCAACCTAACCCTAGAGACTTAGAAGAGTTAGCCATAGGAGTAGATCATGCCTTAGGGGTGTTAAGAAAATCTACCTACCCTATAGCTTGAACCACTTTCCTTACTTCCTTCCTCAAGTCAAACTCCAAATCAAATCAACATGAAACCTAAATCAATTTTAGCCGAATTTTTTTTTGCCAAACTCAAATCAATGCCATAAGATTCAAACCCATGATTGAAGTCCATGATTGAAATCCATGATTGAAATTCCAAATTCCAAATATTTCTAAGTCCTTAATTTCCCTCCTAAGGACTTAGCCTAAAAATCTTCAAATCAATTCAAATTCATAAATTTTTTTCATAACCCATTTATATTCTCATTTATATTGACATATATAAATGAAATATAAATTCAAATCAAATTCCAAGTTGAAATTCCAAACTCCAAATCTTGCCTAAGTCCTTTGATTTCCCTTCAAGGACTTAGTCTAAAAGTCATCTACAAATCAATTCAAATTCATAAAATTTTCTCACAACTCATTTATATTCTCATTTATATTCACATATATAAATGAAATATAAATTCAAACCAATCAAACTAAATCCAAAATTCAAGATCAATTCACAAATATTTCCTAAGTCACCTTGATTTTCTCTTAAGGACTTAGCCTATATCATGTTCAAATCACTTCAAACTCATGAAATTTTCTCATGACTCATTTATATTCTCATTTATATTCACATATATAAATGAAATATAATCCAAACAACTAAAACCAACTCCAAAATTCAAGTTCAAATTCAATCAAAATCCAACCTAAGCCTTTCAAATCAAATTCTTGAACTTAGCCAAATCAACTTCAAATCAAGCCAAACTCTTGATTTTCCTTCATGATTCAATCAATCCTTCAATCATGAATCCCAATATAAATACAAACTTCAATCAGTTAACCAAAACTCAATTCAAAAATCAAGCCAAAATCCATTTCATGAAATTGTCAAATGAATCAAAACTCATTTGACTTCAAACCACTAGCAAATGGATTTATATTTCAATCATAAGTCCATATGTAAGTTCAATCAAACTCAAATCAAGCTTTGACTAAACCATTTGACCCACTTAGGTTCACTTGATCCAAAGTGACCTAAAGTACTCTTATGAGCCAAATTCTAATCCTAACCAATTGGAATGAATCAAACTCACCTAAGCCTCTCATCATGATCAAAAATCATTATGAGATGATGAATCACTCAAATTAGGTCAAATCAAGTCAAACTTAAGGGTTGACCAAGTCAACACTTAGCCAAAATGAAACTCAACATAGCCAAAATCCATCATAGGCCAAATTGATTGTAACAAATGATCTAAGTTCATTCATGATCAATGTTTGAACTTGACCAAGTCAACATTTGAGCCTAATCTAGCCGAATTGACTACTTGATCCAAGTTGATCCAACTTGACCTAAAAAGTCAAAATGTGTCAAAACTTGATCTAAGCCAAATTGATTGAAACCAATGGGTCAAGTTCATTCTAAATCACTTGTTGAACTTGACCAAAGCCTCTACTAGACTAACCTAGCCAATTGACCTTGAAACTGACACTAAAGGGTCATATTGAGCCAAATTCAAACTTAACCAAAATTGATTGGAAACAAAGATACCAATCCACTTCATATGACCAACCAAAACTAAACCTACCAATGACCTAGCTCAAATAGGTCAAATGGATCAAATTGACAACTTGACCTATTTGACCTAAATGAAGTCATATGAACCAAATTCAAACCTAAACCAAATTGAATCAAACCAAAGCCACCAAAATATTTCAAATGGTCATATGAACTTGTCCCAACCCTTGGTTTGACCCAATTTAACCACTTGGTCAACTTGACCCAAGTTGACCCATTTTGACCTAAATGAGTCAACATGAGCTAAATCACATCAAACCAACTCCAAATTCAATGAAACTTGGCCAAACCTATTTTCTCATCAAATCAAACATACCCAAACTAAAATTAAGGTCAAATGACCATTTTACCCCTATACCATAGGGTAAATTTTGTCCAATTCTACTTGGAACTTGGTTAAATCATCTTCATACCCACTTGGAAGTCTCCTAGTAGATCAAGTGAGCACTAGGGAGGGTGGTGCACCCAACCCAATGGGTTTGGGTAAGCCCAACCTAGCCCAATGGTTGAACCGACCACTCCCCTTGAAATGGCCGCATGGGAATCATGCCTCCACTTATTTTGAGCACATGGGGAGTTCACCTTCCCACTCCTCTGGCCAAACCAAACTCAATGACTCATCTAATAGCCTAGCAAACTAGCAAAATTAGGGCAATTGATCAAAAATGGCATGGCAAGCTTTGGCCGTCCGATTGCCAAAGGGGGAGATATACTCCCCCTAATTCATTTCAAACTTAACATTCCTCAATTCAATTGAACTTAGGGAAGCTAGAGAAGCAATTCCTTAACCTCCCCAAGCTTCCTAGAGTGATTTAAAAACTTCATTTCTCGATTTTCAGAGCTTCAAAATAGGGGACCTCCATTGAAGAGCCAACTCACTCCACACTCAAAACCACTTTTGCACAATCCCTCAGGGACCTCAATCGAGCCCACCCAAACTCTTTCCTAAGTTCCTAAAGCAATGGAGGAGCCATCTTGATCAAGATCAAGCTCAAGGAAAAGGGGAGTCGGTCCATTGAAGTATCCACTCAACCTCAAGAGCTCAAACCTTCAACAAAGCTTCATCTCAACCAGACAAAGCTTCTCTAAGGGAATCGAGCGTCGGTGATCACCTCCGGCAAGGTTAGCCATTCGAGCTTAATCTAGCTATGGTTTGGAGCTTTATGAAGTGAATGTTAATCCCATAGGATCTTAGCCGTTAGATGTGATCTAGGTTGCATGTTGATGGTGCGGGCTCAGATCATGACTTCAAACATGGACGATGTCCATGGCTCACAAAGAGCAGTAGGGATGGATCTTTGGTCGTTCATCCATGTGTTTTGGATGGACAGCTGAGATTAAAATGCATAATTATATATATTTTCCTCCCTCAGATCTACAACTTTAATCTCAGCCGTCCGATCCTGATTTGATGGAGAAAGCAGCCAACGCACACAATATGATTGGTTAAATACCCAATCTCCACGTAAAGCGCATGCCGCGTCACACACGCGGGCAATATAGGATTAATAATATATTAAGCTTTAAATAATTTCTTTAATACCAAACATTCTAAAATCCATATCTAAGTGTAAAAAAAAAAAAAAAATATGAAATAAATGCATTTGAAAGATAATTGAACATAGAATATTCTAAAATTAATTTCAATAGATTTTGAAAAGTATTTTTCTCTGAATTTGGGTTTTATTGGGAATATTAATTTGTTAATTACCCTTTAACTACTCTTCTGATTAATCCCAAACTTTTTGTGCTTAATTAGTGGGATGACTCCTGCCTCCCCTAATTTTCTTGGCATTTATTGGTGGCTTAATTAGGGGAATTGTTAGGTCATTCTTTAATTACTCCCTAGTGCAATTAAGTTTAATTAAGGGTATAATTAGTGGTTTAACCCTCTGATTGAGTCAATTAGGTTTTGATTAAGTGGATGTGAGGTTTATGGAATAATTTTGAGATACTTTCATTGAGATATTCCCTAAACCCCCTTTTCTTTCTTATCCATCCTTAATTAAGGGTTAATTCACTAATTACCCTCTTAATTAATTTCATAAAATTCTAAAATCTTCTAAAACTTAATTAATCTATCTTGGATAGATGCTTAGGTGTTCAAGAGCCTAAGTACATTAAGGAAAATAAAACCCAACTCACATGTGAGAGGGAAATTACTTAAGTTAAAATCCCTTAGTTTAATTAATCATTAATCATGAGCCAAATTATATTCGGCCTTTTCTTCCTAGGTGCATTGCAAATTTAAATTTCTTGTGAGATTTTATGTCATCTCATTGGCTCATAATTATTTGATTAAAT
Organism: Cymbidium sinense; assembly: GCA_021442155.1. Taxonomy (NCBI): domain Eukaryota; kingdom Viridiplantae; phylum Streptophyta; class Magnoliopsida; order Asparagales; family Orchidaceae; genus Cymbidium; species Cymbidium sinense. Next base: position 25,767,577 of record CM038232.1, on the reverse strand, counting down.
ATACTAAGGTGGTATAGGTAAGGGGTAATTAATGCACTTAATTCATACCTTAACCTAATCAAAATATAAAATGGATCTAATCATCTAAAATTAAACTTAAATATCATACACATGTGGAATGGGTTAAGAACAACAAACTCACCTTACATTTCTCAAATTAAATCAAACTCAAAACAAAACCAAATCTTCTATAAAAATAATTTGATTTTAAGCTTTCTTATTTCATAAGATTATCTTTAGAAATTAATTAGGGTGAATATCTTTACCTATTTTCATCATTTTAGTTCTTTCCCAACATGATAAATGTGTATGTTATATGAATTTCATGCATTCATTCTTTTCAAAATCAAAATAAAAGTGAAATGTCTCTTTTATGTCAAATTGCATATTTTGGCTAAAAATAGGAATATGAGTGGTTATTATCACTATTAAATCTAAATTATTTTCAAAATATATGAATCAATTACCAAAAATGTAGGTGTGTTACTTATATTTTATTTATGAGCTTGCATGTGAGTAAAATATAAGGATGTGCTTAGTGTAGTTTTCCTTCTCCCTTCTTTTAGTATAATTTTGAATAAGATTTGGTAAAGTGTTTAGTTCATTTGAAAAGAACCTAACAATTGCCTAATTCCATCTCCTATTCATTCCTATGCTATTACTTAAAAGAGATACCTACACTTGTATATATAAATTGCATAAACAAAAATAAATCAACCAACACAAACTTTTGCATTCTTTGTTTTCCATTTATTTCTTTTGTACATATGTATTAAAGAAAGTGGTATATTAGTGACAACCTCGGGATTGTGAGGCTTTAAGTAGCCCTAAGTAGGTCTTGTACCTTACACCCCTGGTTAACAATGACGTCGTACTCATTTATGCCTTTCATACATTCATGTGTGCATGTGAAAATTGGGTAAGAAACCCCTTTTCTACTTAATAAAAATCATGTATCATAAGCATTCAAATTTTTCTTAAGTAAATTACTCAGCATTCACTATAAGGTGAGCTAAACATTCTCATTTGCATGCATAGATATGCTTAGGATCCATCCATATGCATCTTATACATGTTGGGAAAGAAATGAAGTGATGTGTTCTGTGAATTTAGTTCACTTTACTTAATCTTAAAATGTCATTCTTTTTGAATAGGTTTTGTTTAGAATTGATCTAAACTTAGGATTAATTAAAATATATATAATAAAATATTCACTAAACAAACTAAATATAAATTCACTTTAGAAATTACTTAAGGTATGGAAGGAAAGAGAAGTTCTCTTCTCTCTTCCCTCTCTTTAAAACTTAGTAATTAATTATAGGATTCATTCAAACCAAAAAAAATATAAAATAAAATCAACCCAAATAAGTAAAATAACTTAAATGAAATCATTCTCTAAGTTGAACACTTTCACATTTAGAAAATAAAAACCCTAAAGCCATAGTTAAGCATACCACATAAACCTTCTAAAGCACATACATTTAGACTAAGTCACCACTTCTAGCTTCAGGTTAGGGCAGTGCATAGTTTGATATTTGCTTTTATTTTATGATATATTTTTTAGTCTAGATGTTAAGATAAATATGTGTAGAATGAATGATAGGATGATTTAGTCTAATCATTATTTTTTGGAGGATTGTGGTTAAGGGGCACTATAATAAATAAAAATATAAATGCTTTTATTATGCAAGTGCTTATACCCTAAGCATAATCTAATATGCAAAGTGGACTTAGTCACCCATGTGTGGGGTGATAAGTCCAATATACATGATTGGAATTTATGTGGTTTATTTAGTAAATCTCTATTTTGCAGGTGTTAGGTAGATTTACCCTTCCTTTTTCATGTAATTTTTGCAATTAGGATTTTAAAATGATTGTTATGGGGATCAGGATGAGCATTGGTCATAAGATCTCATCTTAGTACCATGTGAAGCCTTTGGAGAAACCACCTTCCAACCATCCAAAAGAAAGAACTAAAGAAGAAAGAAGAAAGAAGAAAAAAGAAGAAAGAAGAAAAGAAGAATGAAGAAATGAAGCTTGAAGACCCCCCATAACAATGAATTCCTTGCTTAATTGTACTTAATCCATTTATAATCCGGGTTGTATATTGGTAGAGCTCAGCTACCCAATTTATTTTTGACTTTTTGCAATGGTGCCCGACCACAAATGGCCTCTTATTCTTTTGTGTTGGCTTTATAAATTAATTGATGATTTGTTTGCTTAAGATTGACATACATCGCCCTAGTTTCTTCTTTGGTTGATGTATGGTCTAGATGTGGATTAGGCTCTTAGGAAAAAAATAAATCTTCTACCAAATCTAATAATTCAAAATTAAAATAAAGAACTCATAACCTCACTTAAAGCTTAGGTTAAAAATCGAGATAAAAGAGTTATCACCATAGCTAGATGAGTATTTCTTTTATAACATCATGCACAAATGCATATTATTTTCAATCTTGATTGGAGGTCTTCCACCTTTGCCAGAGAAACTTGGCTTGACTTTCGAGAGCCATGGTGGAAACACACCTCCTCCCTTCTAACTAATTTTGGCCAATAACCTTTTTTTCTCATGCATTAAGCATATGAATCCTAAAAGAATGAGTCAAATGATTGTCCAAAAATAAAAATAAAATGTAATATGATTTGCATTAGATTTAAGTCATTTGAAGCATCACTTTACATGATCTAGTCTCTTTAGAGAGTGAGCCTAGCTACCTTACATAAAGCTTATGACTTGCCTACATGAATTTAAAATCATAGGAGGAGTTAGTTGGCGGCCAACCCCAAGCGATTGTAAGTCCACGCAGTCGAGTGGTTTGCCCTCTCTTGTGGAGGCAAACCAAATACCTATTTTTCACCTTAGATTTAGATCGTTCTTTCAGCCCAAAGCTCCCTAGATTTAGGTTCTGAGATTGCTTCTCCATTCCATGGGTCATAAGCATAAATCCTCATCTCTTAGGCATTTTCATAATCCTGTGTTATGGAATCATAAGTCCTAAAATTCTAATAAAAAGTCAACTCAAATGAATAATTCAATTTTAAAAATATAAGCCCAAGAATAGGATAGTTTGAGATGCTCACTAGGTTTCCTAGCATCGTGAATATCTTCTACTTGTCTTCCTTTGGCTTCGACAATAACCCCCTCTCTTTGATCAATCTCATTTGATCTTCTTAAATAAATTAATCGATTGATAGTCCTACCTATTGAAATATTTTGAGATAATGATCATTTACCTTAATCGAGAGTATTCCTAAGGGATCTCATTCCTTAGGATGTAATTAACTATTGGGGCTTGCCCTTGTAGGAAACTTAACAACCCGGTTTAAAATAAATCCTACTTTACTTTTTCATGTAAAGTAAGGGAAGAATCTTTTGTACACATGCAGACTCATTGTCCTTAGGAGTCCTTGTTGAGGTAATTAGGTCCATTATAGGGTGATGACTTCTATCTTTAGAGATAGTACACCTCTCCTCAATGTCGTACCTGATCACCCTCAATAAGAACATCTGTAGACCTACGCGATGTCAAAAATGCATAAAGAAAAGTAGTATATTTTGATCTTCATTTTATCCTGGATAGAGTGAAGATGGAAGTATATTTCTATTATTTAGAAATTTCTTATAAAAAAATTTTCACCAAAGATTTTTATGGCAACTCCGCTGGGGAAGGTTTCTCTCTCCATTTTTAGTAAATGATCATTGTCTCCAACTATCAATAGAGGGTTTGTACTTTAGTATGAATCCAATACTATCTTTCATTCTGTTGGCACTTAGCTTATTTCATTCTTAAGTTAGGCTAGCCAACATCCTTAGGTTTTAGGACATCACCCCATGTTGGTCTTAAAACTCCCGTTGGGTTCTCTAATGGGTTAAAAAAAAATCTAATAAAAAGAAAACATTTAAAGACTTCCTTCTTATCATTTCTATGGTAAGGAAAGGTTCATTCTAAAAATAATAAAGATAAAATAAATCCTTATAAAAATCATCCTTTTCAAAAAAGCACGCTTTCAAAAAAATATGCACTTAATAAAATATTTTGTACAAAAATTTTCCTAAATCATCTTCATCTAACAATATTTATGATTGTTATATGTGAGATCATCTTTACAAAAATAAAATTGAAATAATCATATTTTCAAATACATAAAATTTGAAGATGAGCCTTTCCATTCAATACATTCAAAAGTGTTGAATGGATATTACCTCTTCAAGCAAAATCATAACTTTGAACTTTCACCTAATTCATTCCACATTATTAGGTTGGGATTTTTATATTTTCAAAAAGCACATATGAAACCTCTCCATTCAATATATCCAAATTTATTGAATGAAAATTTCATTTCAGATAAAATGATATCACTTTAAATCCTCAGTTAACATATTTCACATATGATTAAGTTGGGATTTCTTCGTTCAAAAAGCAATAATCACACACAAAATATACATCTTTGGAAAATAAAACATAATTCATTTTCATCTTACATATCCAAATTTGTTAAATGGAAATCTCCCTTTTCAAAAAAACCAACAAGAAACAAAAATTTTTAAAATACATTTGAAACTTCATTCTAGCATATCCCATTTCCTAAAATGAAGTCCCCCTTTTTCCAAAAATAAAATTTGAAACACACTTTTGGAAATTTCATTTAGCATACTCAAATTTGTTAAGTGAAATATCCATTCCACAAAATTTTCAAAACATATTTGGAACTTCAATTTAGCATACCCCATTTGCTAAAATGAAGTCTCCCTTTCTCAAAATTCAAAACACAAAATTTTTAAAACACATCTTTTGGAATTTCATTTAGCATACTCAAATTTGCTAAGTGAAATTTCCATTTCACAAAATTAAGTGAAACTTCATTTCTAGTATACCATATTTGCTAAAGTGAAGTCTCCACTTTCAATCAACAAAAAAAAAATCAAAACCAAAAAGGAAACACATTAGGATTCTCTTAGCATACTTAAATTTGCTAAGGATCCTACTTTTCAAAAAAAAAACAAATCAAAATCAAAGAGAAACATATTACGATTTCCTTAGCATACCCAAATTTGCTAAGGATCCTACTTTTACAAAAATCAAAATATCCAAAACAAATGAAACACTTCAGGATTTTCTTAGCATACCCAAATTTGCTAAGAATCTTATTCTCAAAAATCTTTCAAAAATAAAACACACTTGGGTTCTTCACTTAGCAAGGGAATGGGCGGCTGCCATTTCTGAGGCATTGACCAGTTGTGATTAAGAGATAATTAGGTGGATTTATCTTGAAATATGTGCTAATTTTGATGAAAATTTATGTATGATAACTTTAGTCAAATTAGATGTCTATTCTAGGTAATTTCAATGTTTTGGATGCAATAGTCCGTTTTATGAACGGATGTCGTTTGAGTGACTTTGGCGTCGAATTGGATCACTTTTAGTTTAAAAATGTGCATTATTGCTTCTGACCATTCGACGTTCATGTAAACTCATTCGAATTGAGCACAAATGGTCTCATTTGATAGTTTTTGATATTTTGAGTCTAATGGCATGTTCAATTTTATGAACGGAGGTCGTTCGGACATTGTCACAGCATCCCATCTCTAATATGTATGTCGACACTTTGATAGCTCGGGCGCTCAATTAATTGCTCGTTAGATTTTGCAATATTTATATTCTGATCAATTTTGATAATTTGAACGTGACAGTGAAGTCCGTTCATTGATCATAGGTCATTTTGATCATTTTGATGACGTCCGGTGCATTTTGAGCCTCAGTTTGAGCAGTCGCTTCTGAAGTCTGTCGAATTTAACTTAGGGGCTTGTATTGATTTATGACACATATGAGGAGGTCAATATTGTTTAGTGAATGCTTTGATTAAGTCTTTTAATTAATCATAAGTTTAGATGAACTCTAAACAAACCCATTCAAAAAGAAAGACATTTTAAGATTAAATAAAATGAACCAAATTCACAAACATACATTACTTCATTTCTTTCCCAACATGTATAACATGCATATGAATGAATCCTAAGCATATATATACACATGAATGAGAATATTTAACACACTTTATATTGCATGCTAAGTAATTCATTTAAGTAAATTTGAAATTTTAAGATGCATGATTTTCAGTAAGTAGAAAAGGGATTTCTTACCCAATTTTCACATGCACACATGAAAGTAAGAAAGGCATAAGTGAGTACAGCGTCATTGTTAACCAGAGGTGTAAGGTACAATACTTACTTAGGGCTACTTAAATCCTCACAACCTTGGGGTTGTCCAGACTAATATACCACTTTCCTTAAATACAAACATGTGTACAAAAGAAATGAATGGAAAAGAAAGAATACAAAAAATTGTATTAGTTGATTCATTTTGTTTATACAATTTATGTGTGCAAGTATAGGTATCCTTCTTAAGTGATAGTATAGGAATGAATAGGATATGAAATTAGGCAAGTGTTAGGTTCTTTTTAGATGAACCATACATCTTATCAAATCCTATTCAAAATTATGCTAAAAGAGAAGAGAAGGAAAACCTATGCTAAGCACTTCCTTATATTTTCTAACATGCAAGCATATAATTAAAATATAAGTAACACACTTTCAGTTTCAGGGATTTAATTTATATGTTTTGAGAATAATTTGAATTTAATAGTGATAATAGCCACTCATATTTTATTTTTAGCCAACACATGCAATTTTGACATAAAGTAAACAATTTCATTTTGACTTTGATTTTGAAAAATATGGATGCATGAAACTATATGACATACAAATTTAACATGTTGGAGAAAGAATCAAAGCAATGAAAGAATGTAAACATATCCACTTTAATTTAAATCCTAAAGACAATCTTATGAAATAAGAAAGCTTAAAATAAATAAAGTTTATTCAATGTGATTTTGTTTGATCTTAAGTTTGATTTAATTTTGAAAATATGAGTTGAGTTTGATGTTCCTAACCCATTCTCACATATGTTTAATTTTTAGATGATTAGATTCATTTTAAATTATTAATTAGGTTAAGGTATGAATTAAGCAAGCTGATTAGCCCTTACCTACACCACCATAGCATAGTTAACCAAGTAATTATGAGCCAATGAGATGACATAAAATCTCATAAGGAATTTAAATTTGTAATGCACTTAGGAAGAAAAAGGCCTAATTCAATTTGGCTCATGATTAACAGTTAATTAAGCTAAGGGGTTTAACTTAAATAATTTCAAAATTGTCCCTCACATATGTGAGGTGAGTTTTGATTTCTTTAATTGAACTTAGGCTATTCAACACCTAAGTATCTACCCAAAGTAGATTAATTAAGTTCTTGAAGGTTTTAGAATTTTTTAGAAATTAATTAAGAGAATAATTAATGAATTAATCTTTAATTAAGAGATTAAGGAAAGAAAAGAGATGTAGGAAGCAGAAGAAATTCCCCAAAATTATTCCCTAAGCCTCCTATTCATTGGATCTAACCTTAATCAACTCCAATAAGGGATCAAAACACTAAATCCAACCCTTAATTATCCTTAATTATATTAAGGGAGTAATTAGGAAATACAATTGCAATTCCCCCAATTAAGCCTTAAATAAATCCCAAGAAAATTAGGAGAGGCAGAGGTCATCCCCGAAAACATACCCAAGAAATTTGGGATTAATGAGAGAATTAATTAAGAAGTAATCAGTAAAATAAGATTTCCATTAAAACCCAAAATTAGAGAAAAGTTAAATTCAAAATCCATTAAAAATATTTTTAGAATATTATAGGTTGAATTATCTTTCCATAAAAATTTATCTCATATTTTTCTAATTTCTATTGAGCGAGATATGAATTTTTGAAAGTTAGGAGATTAATTAAAATTAATTAAATCCCTAACTAATCCCCTTAGCTTGCAACGTGACACGCGACGATGGAGATCAACGCGCTTTACACACATTATGCTGTGAGGGGATCACTTAAATGTCGCATCACAAAGGTGGTGCGGTGGTGGGACACGGTTTGAACCCTGCCGTTCAATCAAGTCGAACGGCCATGGATCATTTTGTGGTTTTAAAAGGGATAAATCAATTCTAAAATGTGTATTTAATCTTGATCTTCCATCCAAAATATGTGGATGGACGGCCAAGATCACCCAGTTCTTCCTTAAGGATCAATGAAGACCGTCCATGATCTAAGATAAGATTCGAGCTCGATTGAGCTCGAATTGGAGTAAAACTTTATCCACACCATCTTAAGCTAATGACAAGCCTATCCTATGGTGGATTTATCATGTAATGAATATTTCTTTCACAAAAGACCAACACCTCCTAAGCTAAGTGGTTGGAAAATTTCATACCTCACTGGATGTGATCACCGGCTCTCGAGCTCGATGAGGTAGCTTCGTCTAGTGGAGACGAAGCCCTATTGAAAGTTTCAAGCCTTAGGGTTGAGTAGATCTCTCTATGGACCAACACCTCCTCTTCTTGCTTGCAGCTTTGATCGAATTCACCTCCTCCTTGCTTTGGAAACTTGAGGGAATGCATAGGTGCACTCGACTTCATCCCCTGAGGGAGTGTGCAAAGGTAATTGAAGTGGATTTGAGTGAAGAGGAAGTTGAGGATTGAGATGAGCTCCCCTATTTTCTAAGGAATAAAACCAATAAAGGTGAGATTCAAATCCCTTTTAGAAAGCTTAGGAATGCTCTCTGATGGCTCTTAACTCTCTCTAGTGCACAATCGAATGTGAGGATCATGAATTCAAATTGAATTAGGGGGAGTATATCTCCCCCTATGGCAATCGGACGGCCGAACCTTGAGTTGCCATTTTGATCCAATTGACCATATGGAAAGGGTTTTTTAGGATTTTGGATGTTTGCATATGGTCGGTTTGAGGTCTTGAGTGGATTAGTAACCTCCCATGTGCTTTAAATCAAGTGGAGGGAGGATTTTGAATTAGCTAATTTGAGCTGTGGGTTTTATCCTTGAGCTAACCCAAACCCATTGGGTTGGTGCACTCTTCATTTGGTCCACTTGACCTATTAGAAGGTATCAAGTTGATATGAAGAGGGCATGACTAAATTACCCATGGATTACCAAAATTTATTCTATAGCCTAAGGGTAGAATGGTATTTGGCCAATTTTAAATTTGAATATGTTGGGTATGTGGAGAAAATAGTTATGGCCAAGTTTCATGAGATTTGGAATTCATTTGATATGGTCTGGCTCATATTGACCCATTTAGGTCAAAATGGGTCAACTTGGGTCAAGTTGACCAATTGGTCAAATTGGGTCAAACCAAGGCTTAGGTCAAGTTCAAATGACCATTTGAAATATTTTGGTGGCTTTGGTTTGATTCAGTTTGGTTTAAGTTTGAAATTGGATCATATGACTTCATTTAGGTCAAATGGGTCAAGTTGACCAATTTGACCCATTTGACTTATTTGAGCTAGGTCAAGGGTAGGTTTAGGTTTGGTTAGTCATATAGAGTGGATTTGTATCTTTGTATCTAATCAATTTTGGTTAAGTTTGAATTTGGCTCAACATGACCCATTTAGGTTAAGTTGGGTTCAAGGTTAATTAGGCTAGGTTAAGTCTAACTAGCCAATTGAGGCTTTGGTCAAGTTCAACAAGTGATTTGGATGAACTTGACCCATTGGTTTGAATCAATTTGGCTTAGATCAAGTTTGACACTTTTTGACTTTTTAGGTCAACTTGGGTCAAGTGGCCAATTAGGCTAAGTTAGGCTCAAATGTTGGCTTGGTCAAGTTCAAACATAAGTCATGAATGAACTTAGATCATTGGTTTCAATTAATTTAGCCTATGATGGATTTTGGCTATGTTAGGTTTCATTTTGGCTAAGTGTTGACTTGGTCAACCCTTAGGTTTGACTTGGTTTGACCCAATTTGATTGATTGATCATCCCATGATGATTGTTGATCATGATAAGAGGCATAGGGGAGTTTGATTCAATCTCATTTTGTTAGGATTAGAATTTGGCTCATAAGAGTACTTTAGCTCACTTTAGGTCAAGTGTGCTTAAGTGGGTCAAATGGCTCAAAGCTGATTGGAAGTTTGTATTTAAATTTGGATTCATGATTGTAGGGTTGATTGAGTCATGAAGGTAAATCAAGAGTTTGACTTGATTTGAAGTTGATTTGGCTAAGTACAAGATTTTGACTTGAAAGACTTAGGTTGGATTTTGAGTAGATTTGAGTTTAATTTTTGGAGTTGGTTTTGGTTGTTTTAATTTATATTTCATTTATATATGTGAATATAAATGAGAATATAAATGAATCATAAAAAAATTTCAAGGATTTGAACTGATTTGATTTAGGCTAAGTCCATTAAAAGGAATTTAAAGGACTTAAGGAAAATTTGGAGTTTGAAGCTTGAATTTTTGAATTTAGTTTAATTGATTTATATTTATATTTCATTTATAAATGTGAATATAAATGAGAATATAAATGATTTATGACAAAACCTCATGAATTTGAATTGATTTGACCATGATTTAGGTTAAGTCCATGAAAAAAACTTGAAGGACTTAAGAAAATTTTAGATTTGGAATTTGATTTGAAGATTTGATTTGATTGATTTGTATTTATATTTCATTTATATATGTAAATATAAATGAGAATATAAATGAGTTATTAGAAAATCTCATGTGTTTGAATTGATTTAATCATGATTTAGGCTAAATCCTTAAAGAAATTAATGGAACTTAGAAAATTTCATGAATTGAATTTGAATTTTAAGTTTAGTTTGATTGGTTTGAATTTTTATTTCATTTATATATGTGAATATAAATGAGAATATAAATAAATTATGAGAAAATCTCATGAGTTTGAATTGGTTTGATAATGATTTTGGCTAAGTCCATGAAGGAAAACTTAAAGGACTTAGGGAGATTTGAACTTAGGAATTTCATTCATGGGTTTCAATCACTGATTTCAATCATGGATTTCAATCATGTGGAGTTGATTTGAGTTTGGAAAAAATCAAATAAGATTGATTTTGAGTTTGACTTGAAGGAAGGAAGTTGAGGAATGGTTCAAGCTAAAGGTAGCAAATTTTCATAACACCCCTAAAGCATGACCTATTCCTATGGCTAGCTCTTCTAAGTCTCTAGGGCTAGGTTGAGTGTCCACCTAATCACTAGATGTGTCTTAAGAATAAGAAACTCTTAAAGTCTAAGAGAAGTCCTATGTCTAAGATGGAGGGGTTGAGAGCTCATTCTAAAAATGAGGTCAATAATAACTTTTAATATTATTGAAGGCTTCTTGGCACTCCTTGTCCCTCTTGAATGGAGCATCCTTCTTCATCAACTTTGTAAATGGTTGACAACTCCCTGATATATTTGATTCAAATCAACGGATGAATGCAAGCTGTCCTTGTAAAGAATAGAGCTGACACAAACTCTTCGATGGAGGAATCTCCACAATTGCTTTGATTTTAGTAGAATCAATTTCAATTCCTCTATGATGTACAATATACCCAAGGGATTTTTTGGAGGATACCCCGAATGCACATTTTAGATGATTCATCTTGAGATCATATTTGCTAATTCTCTCTAGTACAATTCTCAAGTCTTCAAAGTTATTTTCACGATTTGAGCTCTTCATCACCAATTCATCAACATAACATTCCACCTTCTGGTTAATCAACTCATCAAAAGTATGCGTCATGGCTCTTTGGTATGTAGCTCTAGTATTTTCCAAATCAAAAGGCAGACCGTGTAACAGTATATACCAATTGGCATCCTAAATGATGTGGGCTTCTCATTTTCAGGAGTCATCTAGATTTAATTGTATTCCGATGATCCATCCATGAATGAGAACATATCGTAGTTGAAAGTATTGTCCACTAATAGTTCTAATATTGGAAGCAGAAAGTTATCTTTTAGGCACACCTTATTTAGGTTCTAGAAGTCAATGCAGACATGGATTTGGTCATTCTTCTTCCTAACTGGGACAATGTTGGCTATCCAATATGTATACTTCTCTTCCCGAATGAAGTCTACTTCGATCAGCTTCTTAGTTTCAGCAATCACCTGTTCTTTAATCTCCAACATTATTTGCCTAGGAGCTTGCTTAACATGCATCTCATTTGGTTTAATAGCTGGTTTATGAACTGTTATATCAGAGGATAAGCCTGACATTTTAGAATATGTCCAGGCAAAGTAATCCCTGAGTTCCAAAAGCAGAATTTTTAGCTCTTTAACTTTCTCATCAGATAGAAGGGCACTTACAAAAGTTGGACGTGGATCATCCTCATCTACTAGGTTGATTTCTTTGAGTTCATCCATAGTAACTGTTTGTCCACCATCTTTAAGTTCTTCAAGCGCAGGTTTGGCTTCTACTTATTCATCATTTGTAAGAAGAATTTCATGGAGATCATCTTATTCATCACTATTAGTTTCAATCTCAACTTATATTATATTAGAATGAACTTTATTTTGACAAGATTTATGGATGAACCCAATACCTTTAGTGATAAACTTATCACTTCTTCATAATGTTTGAGTACTTCTTTGGCTCCACATCCTATTAAAGATTTGAGTTCTATTTTTAGTAATTTCAATATGAATTCCAAGCCTATGCATCATTATTCGTAATTTCTATTGATACTATATTGGCATTCTTGTTAGCATTGTCTCATCAAAATTTTTGTGTTGAGTAGGCTGATCAAAATTATGAGACTGAGACTCTTTAGATTTATAAAATAGAGTTCCTATTCTGCCACTCTCACTCAATGGTGGCACATAGAATGTTATCAATTCTTCAATGTTATGGACCTCTAGTGGAGTGATTTCTTTGAAGTGTTGTTGAGGGATGAGTATAATTTTGAAGGATTCATTTGACACTGTCAAGTGAGCTATCCTTCTTGATGAAACCATCTGAACCCTATTTTCATAAGTAGATCCAAAGTTATAATCTAAGTCAGAATCACTTATTTCATACTTTGCCTTTCTTGAAAGCTTATTAGTTCTCTTATGTTTGACAGAAATATTTTCTTTTTCTTGTGTGTCACTTCCCAAATGAAGAACCGATCTTCTTGATTTTGGTGTGAAGTCAAGTGCTTTAGGGAAAGTCGACATGGTCTTCTTTCTTCCTCTTTGCTTCTGCTCTTTCACCTTGTAAAATTTCTTTTTAGTTCCTGAAGTGGATGCTACAGCTTCAAGAGGCTCTGTTGGCCTAGGCTCTTTAGGGATAAAATATTTTGCAAATTCATAGATCTTTGCTTCATGGACGGAGAATGATTGTAGATTACTAGGAATTCTAAACTCTTCCCCCTCTTTTAGGTACTTCATACACTGATGCATAGTTGATGGGACTATGCCATATTCATGTAGCCACGGTCGACCCAAGAGAGATTTGAATGATGTATCAGCATCGATTACATTAAACTTAGATTTTGTATAAAAATCCAAAAACTTGAGCGAGAGAATAAAAGAACCCAGGGTTTTCTGTCCATTCTCATTGAAACCATAAATCATCAACTTATCTCTCCCAAGATGTTGAATATCAAGTGATAATCCTCTTATTGCTTTTAGACTCATAAGATTGATAGAAAAACTTGGATCAATCGATATTCAGTTGATCGAGATGCCATCACTCTTTATAGTAACATATAGAGGATGGTTGTTATTTGTTATTCCCAACATAATATCTTCTTCAGAAAATTTGATTACTGGAAGATCTTGAGTTTGTAATGATTTATTCATACATTTTTTAGCAAAGTAAGCTTCATAACTCTCTGGATCTTTGAGAGTCTGTATCAAAGTTTTCCAGAGATCTTTTGACATTAAGAGAGCATCCTACACACTTAGTTGTGCAGAGATCTTTCTTAGATGTTATAGAATATTATAATCTATCTTTTCACTTTATTTAGGCTTTGGTTTAGGATTTTTGATAATGATATCTTCATTGACTTCAATTTATTTGCTTTTATCTTTATTTACATATCCCTTCTTTGATGAAGGTGGTAAGACTTTTTCACTTCTCAACTAATCATGAATCACCTTATATTGCTCAGATTCCTCTGAAGAGGTAGTTTCCTTAAATTCACTTCTTATTTGGGATGATTGACTAAAAGGGCTAGACTCACATTTCAACTTCATACATTTCATACATGATGATATCGATGAGTCTGAATCTTCTCCATTAAAAAAATATAAATCTTCATCTGAACTGTTATCTTCTTGTTGAGTCAATAAACAAAATTCAGATGTTAACTTTTCAGGCTCTTTTTGCTTTCCTAATAAAAATTTTGATGGGTTGGTCGAGTCTGTCTGACTACCCTTGCCATTTTAGAGTAACTGATGCTGAAGAACATCTGATATCACGTAAATGATTCATCATGTCTCTACTGGACAAGATTCACCATTATCTTCTTCATCCAATTCAATAATGTGAAGTTTAGGCATAAAGTCTGCAAGCCTAAATGGTTATCTTGTCGGTTGGTGATACTCCTCTGAATTATTAATAATCTTTTGAGTTATAATTCTCTTCTTAATCTTTTTTTTCTCAGTCGGCTTCTTTGATTTATGAGATCTGTGTTTAGTAGACTGCTCATCATTCTATGATGAATTAGTCTTATCAAAATGCCATTGAGAAGCCCAAATACTTGGTTTAGGTATCTATTTTAAGTCCAATATAGGTTCAAGTTGCAATTTCCACTTAACACTAGGGATGCCTTTTAACTGCTTCAGCATTTTTACGATCTTTTTGGAGACTATTGTTTCCTATTCTTCAGTCTGAACTGATTTCTCCTTCTTTTTTTGATGGATGATATGAAAGAGGACATAATCATCCTTGTATACTCTCTTTTTGGGTTGACTAGAACACTATCAAATAATATAAATTCACCTCGCTGATACTTCTTTTCTTTCCAATCTTTGAAGAGATAACAATTTTCAATAAGATGGATGATCATCCGATGATAGGTACTGTAATATGGATTACTGACTTGATCAGCTTCTTCAAGCCTTTTAATTTCTAGTAATTGCATACTAGCTTTGACTACTTTTCGAAATAATTTAGCCACACTGTCCCTTCTAAAGGAATATTTTTGTTCATATTTTCTTTAAGAGATGATTGCATTCGCCCATCATCTCTTATTACTTATTTTGGATGCTCTCCACCACTTGAAAAAGTTCAAGGTTTATCATTCCCAAGGCCAATTTTGGCTGTGGATAAGACTGGACAAGCTTCTTTCCCTTGTCATCATTGTACATTCACTGTTTTCCTTCATCCACATTATAGATTACTCATTTTTCATCACTTGAATTATAAGAAGTGTCATGAGTTTCGTTTCTTCTTGAGTTTGAAGGTTTTTTTCTCTTTACTTTATCTACATAGATTTCAGACTTAGGGTGATTCAGCTTTTTAAATTTGGCCACTATGTCGAGCAAGTCCTGGAATGTTGTAATTGATGTCATACATAAAAATGGTATCATTTTATCATCCATATTGCCCATTAGGAATTGGATCGCATGTTCTTCTTCCAATTGTTGCTCACATTTCATACTTAGGTTACGCCAATGATTTATGAATTTTGTCACTGACTTATCTTTTCTCCTTTTTAGCAAGGCAAGGTTAGTGATCGTTATTTTCTCGGTTGCACTAGTGAACCTCTTCACGAATATTGTCTCTAACTCAGCAAAGGTTATAACTAAATCATTCAACAATTATGCATACCACTCAAAAGCAGCTGAGGTTAGGATGTTGATGAACTGACGGAAAAGCAGCACATCATTCCCTCCTATGTTACCACAAGTAGCCTTAAATTGGGCTAGATGTTGCTTTGGGTTCCCAAGCCCACTTAAAGTATTAAATTTTGGCATTGAGTAACCTTTCGGGTACAATACTTTATCATATTCAGCTGGGTAAGGGCGACCCTTACTCACTAACTTTTTAGCTTGCTCCGAAGGTATAACTGCCTTTATCTTTTCATTAATTATTATTTCTAGCTGAGCAGTTGTTATCGTTCCTGGTGCATTAGCCATATTTTGAATTATCGACTAAAGAGGTAGTTAGTTAACTTAATTCCTCCCTTCAAGTGTTGCATGTATTATAGGAACCTGAGGTACTGGAGTGACTGGTGATATATAGGTTGTATTATTAACTATCTATTGATTGGCAGAAAAAATAGGTGTTATAGTTGATGTGATATTCTTTTGCAATATATCCATCATGAAATTCATTTATACTGTCATATCATTCATCTTGGTACAAAGCTGTACAATTTTCTTATCTTTGACTTCCATTTGACGATGCATTTATCTTTGCTCTCTAGTTAGCACCACAGCATCAACAAGTACAGGCTCTTCTTTTTTCTCTATTTCTTATTGTTGTTCTGCTCCTTGCTCATTTTCAAGGGAAGAACTTGACTGTCCTTCTCCTTGTGCATTTGTAGGGATAGTTGTTGCTTGGGCTGAATGATGACGCTAATTATAAAAGCGTGTACCAGGCTGATCATTTCCTAGTTCAATCATATAAACAACTTCGACACCCATGACCTCTTTCTCATTTTGATCTTCTTCTTCCCCCTCTTCAGTAGAAATTGGTGATCCATCTTCTATTTGCTTCTGAGAAGACTCTTCTTCATAAACGTCAAATTCAAGTTCAGGTTCCCTGGATCCATATTGCTGCTGATTGTGCTGAATGGAAAGTTCATCTATATTCCTAACATATATACGACTTTTACTTCCATAGTGTCCTCTTCATCACCTTTTTTTGCACATGAATTTTTTTTCGACGTTTCCAGTGGATCTCTGGTTCAGTGTACAGAACAAACACTTCTTCCATTAAAGGAATATGATCAAAGTCAACCTTCGCTTATGGGGGTGAATGGGATTGATGATGAGATATTCTAGAGGTTTCTCCAAGGTGTCAACTATCATATATTTCATCAGTGATATCCCTTCTTTTAGGTATCCACATCTGATGAGTTATTTTTGAGGTGAAATTCTGAGTATATGTATCAGATGTCACACCTCTTTCTTTCATTAGAGTTTCATTATGGGGCCTTAGCCTCCATATCTGCTTACCCTTTTGCTAGAACCTTTTGGTGGCAGATTTTTGGACACGCAATCCAAGTGTAACGCTCTGATGCTCACCGTGCAAAGCATACTTGGCTCGATGACTGGTTATCATAAGAGATGGCAACCTTCTTGGTGGAGCTTCAGTATTTTCAACCACCACATGCCACTGAAATTTTAATTTCATTAAGCCTTGTCCTTGCTACTTTAAGAACGTTGTGTATTTGCGCGTGTTTCAGTCTCCTCCTCTATGGTGGTGGAGCTTGACGTTGTTGAGTCCAGAAAGACTACTTTACTTCACCAGTAGAGCTATTCTTTTTTACCCATTTTAGATTATTAAATTTATTATGGGTAGGAATACTCACTTCTGGCGGCAGTATTATTTATTCACTGGGTCATTTGAATGGGATCTGCTGAGCCCTCAGCTCAGCATTTCTTCTTCTTCTCTATCTTTTGATTAATTTTCTTCCTGATAAGGAAGCTTCATGATCATGCTTTCTAGGTACAAAAGGTTCAATCGATGAAATAATTGTACCATGAGGCATTAAAGACACAGTTTTCCCACTAACGGTTCTTTTCATCACGGGGGCTTCAGATTGACACAGTCTTTTAAAAAGTGAAGTTCTTTATCGGGAGAACTTTGTAACAGTGGTTGGCTGCTGAACTGGTTGGCGAGCACGATGAGTACGAGCTTCAATAACCTGAGGCCTTCCAGCATGGCCTCGGACGAGTGTACCATGGGCTGGTACTTCAGGAGTTGCAACCATGATAGTTGGGAAATTCAAGCTACCAAAGTGAATGGTAGCTCCAACATCTCTATTGATGATGACATTGGCTAGGAAGATGTTTGCACCATGCCCTAATTGAACAGTGAAAGGAATGCTCTTTAGGTCCATTATGCAAAAGTGAAAGATGAAGATTAGTAATCAGTAATTATTATTTCACCCTACTTTTTCAAAATGCAGAGGTACTACAGAATAAAATAATAGTGTAAAAAAATATACTCTATAGAATAACTCATTCAACATAGAGCCTCATACATTAGTATTTTGAATTTATTATACATTCAAGTCACCATTTTTGTGTTTTGAATTTTCAAATATTTTATTGCTACTATAGCATATATATGACTAGCCAAAGATGGAAAGAGAATCCTGTTCCCAGTAGAGTCACCAAAAATTTGTGGGCTCCAAAAATTTACCACCGACCTCTCGATGATATTGAAGAGAGTTTAATTTAAAATATCATTGTAATTTTCAGAAGGCAGATGGAATAGTAGATAAGACACTACCCAAAGATTTTATCCTCATTTTGTGAGGACTTTAGATCTGGTTCCAGATTTTCAATAAGCGCAAGCCCCTATAGTTAATTAACCCCCCCCCCCAATAAGTGAGAGAGAACTTTTGATTAAGACTAGTCGTTAGATCGCTTAATGCATAGCATATAGTAACAACATGTAGAGTTTTGAAATTTAGAATTTGAAATTTATAAAATTCATCATTATTAGCTTAAAGTGGATGGTTGGGGGAATAATGACGTGCGCGATCAAGATCCCATGATTTCATCATCCCAGGTTGTCACGGTCCCTAGTCTACTTAGTCAAAGGAGGTAGTCGACCCAACTTGATCGAAAGATTCATATCAGCAACACTAGTTACGTCGTCCAAGAAATTTTTGTAGGCTTGGGGTGGTATTTGTCTAAGGAGACAGGCTTAAGTCTACCTTAACTGATAGAAGACTTTTTACCCTATCAAGTATCCCTATGATTTACAACTCAAAGGGCAGAGCCATCAGGGAGCATATAGGCTACGGTCGTGATCGTAATATAATAGAGCCTTACTGGCCAAACCATCTAATCAGAGGACTCTGGTCGTAACTGCATCATCTATGGAGCCTACTGGCCTAGCCATCCAGTCAGAGGGCATGGGTCACGTCCTTACTAGCATGAGATTGATTGAGAGTGAACATAGAAGAATATTTAATTTGACATTGTCTCTTTGTGAGCTAGAGTTTTCTTAATTTGTCACCTCCAATAAATAATTGCGGAAGGTGGATAGATTGAGTTTTACTTTAAGCTTTTAATGATTGAATTTTATTTAAGCAGTTTTTAAATTGATACTTGATTTAAATTAATTTGATTTGAAATTAGAATCACATTTTGATGAAAGTATCCTCCGGTTGTAACCACCATTCAACACAATCATCATCGGGATAGTTAATTGATTGAATCAAAAATATTTGAGAACATTAGATACTGTCAACTCTGTTTAGCTCCTAACAGAGGATCAGATCTACTGTCACATGACAGAATTAGCTTCTCAGATATTTTACTAAGTTGAAATTCTTATAATGAATTTTTAGGTTTTGCTATCTCGACCACCAAGACTAAATCGAAGCAACCAGCAAGATCCTCAGAACTTGAATCTAAACATTCAAGTGAGGCTCATAAAGTTTTAACAATTTAGATGATTTCATGTTTAAATTATGAGATTAATTTTATATTTATTTAATCTCAACTTAACCTGTGCAGCCTTTCTAGACAATAAAATTTGTACTTTAAATCTTTATGTCCGAGCACATGCAGGAGTTTTTAGCATAGATAATTTCATCTAATTAATGAAATCATAGATTTTGAAAATCATAATTAGAATGATTTCTTAATTTTTGATTGAAGGAAGCTCTATAGTTTTTGTAGAATTTAATTTATCATCACATTCTGTCTACTTGTATAAAGAGTTGCAAATTCGGTGGTGTATAGAGCATTGTAAATTGATCTAATATCTTATTTGATCTTTTGGATTAATGTTGAATTAGTTTCTTTTATTCCTAGTTGATTAGTCTTTGAATATTCAATAGAGTCTCGCTTATGACAATTCTCAAATTCATCACCAGCTATACTCAATTTCTCCTTGATCTAATTCAAGTACTTAATAAGATGACGAATATACTTCACACATTCTCTAAGGATTCATTGTTTATGCTTATTAGAAATCATTCGATATCATGGAAAATCTCTGATGAATTCTTTAATTTCCTTCAATTTATTTGAGTATATTTGAAGAGTATATCTTAATTCCAAGAGGCTTTCTTATGCTTTGATGTTCAATCAAGATTCCTACTTCTTTCGATATCGGGCTTAATTTTCAATTATTCAATTAGTTGTATGACTACTTGTTTGTGAATTTAATATTTTGAGTAATCAATAAGAGGCCCTATTCACAAAAACAAATATCAACTCCAATATCCCTAACTCCATAACAGACTTTATATTTAGTGAATAACTAGACTTCAAATTTATTATAAGTCTCTAATAAGTTTGATATCAGCCTCTCCAAGTTTCAACTAAAGCTTGTTCAGTTTTGTGAAATTCGAAGAAAAGAGAACTCATTTTACCACTTCAATTTAAACCATCGAGGATTACAACTAAAGTTTGTGAGTTTAGTATCATCCATCAAATCCCGTCATCACACCTGATTATCAAATTTAAGTGAGGATGGGTTCCACATTGTTTCCTCCAATTCCTATAAATAAGGCTAAGAGGGGGGACTTCTATTTCATTCCATTTGTTTGAGGAGTTGGAGTGCTTGAAAGAGAAGAGATAATTTTTTTTAGTGGGCTTTCAACTTTACTAAGATAAATCTTATAAGTATTTTTTACCTCTTTTCTCTTTGACTTAATGTTTTACCTTTGTATTCATTATATATTCCTTTCCTTTCCCCTTTTTTATTTGATTTCAATTTAAAAAATTTCCATTTAAATTTTTCTAAGTTCTAGATTTTAGTCTAAATTTTGGCAGCATTTCGGTTAGGGGAGCGATATCTAATAATTTGTTTGGCTTACTCGGTACGTCATATTGAGCGTAGCGAGTGGTGTCTTGTGACACCACAACCGTCTTTGCACCCGCTACGCCTAATTGGGCATTAGCGGGGTTTGAAACCTGCAAAAAAAAAAAACCATCACATATATTTTCACATTCACATCACGCATATTTAAAATTATTTTCCTGCGCACTTGCAATGATCGGCAATGAGAGTTCGGCTAGGGAGGTTGCAAATTTCAGATTCTGTATTTAAGAATTCAGATTTAGGTTGGAGAAAATGATTTGGGGGCTGTAGATTTCGGTTAGAGAAAATGGTTGAAGGAAATGGAAGAAAATAATTTTCCGCTAGCGCAGAGAAGGGAAGATTTTTGATTGGAGAAAATTGGGAAAGGAAATGGAAGAGAAGAAGGTGATTTCGGCTAGGGAGGATGGGAAGGAAAAGGGAAAGAAGAAGAAGAACTTATGGGTAAGGGAGTGTGCGTGGGGCTTGGACGGGAGGAGAAAAAAAATGGGAGTCAAACCGAGAGTCTTGTTTCTTTAAGGAAGAGGAAGGAGGGGGGAACGGTTAAGGAGATCGAGCGGTTTGGCCATTCGAACGAAGAGCGGGAGGGAGGAGTTCCGTTCTTTCAAATCGAGTGGAAGTGGGGAAGAATCACGTGTGAAGAGGGAGAAATTTGGGTCGATTGAGTGGGTTTTAGGGCATTAGGTCTTTTAATAATATTTTTATATTATTTAATCGACTTTAATATGAACCTTGCACTGACCTCAATATAGGGATTATATATGTTGATTATTCCAATGTTCTGAATGCCTCATGGGTAGTTTGGTTCAAATCGATGTCAAATTAGGTCAATTTCAGCTCAATGCGTGCTATCAATTCCGACCGCTCGATTTTTTTCGCAGACTTGTCTGAATTGAGTGCAAATAATTTTACTTGATAGATTTTGATATT
Organism: Cymbidium sinense; assembly: GCA_021442155.1. Classification (NCBI taxonomy): domain Eukaryota; kingdom Viridiplantae; phylum Streptophyta; class Magnoliopsida; order Asparagales; family Orchidaceae; genus Cymbidium; species Cymbidium sinense. The sequence goes on along the minus strand of CM038232.1, from coordinate 25,745,801 downwards.
TTGAAACTAACGAAGTAATCAATTTCATGAATAGATGTCGTTTTGTTTAAGCCGGTGCCTCCTGACCACGATATATGTGTAAGAGCGTTGACGATTCGATCACTTGATCGGTTGATCATTAGGTTTTGCAATATTTATATACTGATCAATTTTGATGTTTCGAATGCAATGGTGAAGTCCGTTCTCCAATCAGAAATAATTTTGACTTATTTTGGCGACGTTCAATATATTTCAGTCTCGATTTGCGCATTATCACTTCCGATCATTCGACATTTGTACAAAGTCGTCTGAATTGAGCGTGGACAGTTTCATTTGATAGTTTTCGACATTTCAAAGCTAATGACATAATCAATTTCATGAACAAGGGTCATTTGAAAACTGTCGTAGCTTCTCGACTCCAATATGCATTAGCATATTGATAGCTCGATAGCTTGATTGGTTGATCTTTAGATTATGTAATATTTATATTTGACCAATTTCGATTTTCTGAACGCGATGACGAAGTCCGTTTGTCGATCGGAGATCATTTAGACTGATTTAGGTGATGTTTGGTGTATTTGCCTTTGATTTTATCAAGCATGATCAAATTCATCTCATTTCGATTTGACTCATGCGGTATATATAAAGGTCAACAATAGCCCATTGTAATTCTTATAATAAAAAATAATTTCCCTTAAGCTCATTTGATCATTCTCATCAAATTGCTTATTATGACAATAAATACACAATAATTTGTGATCATTTTATCCCTCTATTAATATCATAAAATTTCTAAACTTGCTTCAAGTACAGATTTGGGCTCATTTAGATATGGATTGGAACTCTTTTATTATTATTGGATTTAGCTTATTAAGATGTTTAATTTCTACACTAAAAGTGGAGTTAAGATAATCTTGAATATAATTCTTGAGTTTTCTTACATCAAAATTCATGTCATATTTAATATATTTTCAAGTAAATTATTGTCATAATCCAGCTCGGGGTTCAAAAATTTTAAGACGGGTACAAATGGTCGAACAGTGGAAAGACAAATTATAAAACCTAATATTATCTAATAATTCATCAATATACTGAAAGGGCCACTAAAAATAAAAAATTGAAATTAAGATAATTTATACTAAACTCACATCCTATAGACGCTTTCCTCTAGGTTATTTAATTCTAAATAAAGATCTCAACCTACAAGTGTTAGATTTAATACCAAAATGACCTATAGTCAATGAATACTGATGTTTCCAATGAATAGTAAAGCACTGAAAGAAAAACATTATGAATGTTAGTTAAATAAAATAAATTAATAAATAACTAATTGATAATTTATATCCAGTTATGAATTTTTTAAAAAGATTTAAATCATAATTTATATATAATAGAGAGGGGAATGTCTGTAAAAGATAAGTTCATAATAGAAAAAAAGTATTATTATAATTGTCTTAATTTTATAATTTTATTTTAGTGACTCTTTCAATATATTGATGAATGAACACCAAAGCTTGCTTCTTCACTCTCCTCGGTTCCATCGTGCCACGCGATATCAATTTTTGCCGAGCGCCTCTATGAGGCTAGTGCAGTTATCATCAACAAGACTTCCATGTGCGAGTACTGGGCTGTACACAGCAGGCAACTGCCCCGACTAAATAGAGGATGGTTCCGCGCCTGACTATACAGATACCCATTCAGTGGAGTGTGCTGCAATGGAGACTAGTGATTGAGCAGCAGGTCGTTTATTATTATAGTGGTGAGTATTGCAATGGTTTCCTACGGCTTGACACAATAGAATCCATTCAATTTGATAGATATATGATTTCTAGGACTCAAAATTTTATATTGAATTGTATACTATTTTGTCATATAAATCACATCAAAATACACATATAAAGAACATATTCCTTTATATGATTTTTAACAAATTATTTTCTTAGCAGCAGCTGAAGAAATGGCCATTAGAAAATTGGCAGCTCTTCCGTGGACGTAATGGAGAAAAGCTAATGAAGGAGACAGGGTTGAACGTTATAGCTTTCTCTGTCCACGTAGTAGCATATATTCTGGTGGCCGGTGGCCATTTCAGAATAAGACTGCCGGCCGGCCTCAACCTCGCTAATAACGCACCTTTCGGCATTTTTCTTCGGTGGATTTAGGGGATCCACAAGCTACCAGAGTGAGAAGATACCTCCATTAATGTTTTCTTTTATCCATAGTTTTAAAATGTTGTTGAATGGACCTTGATCATACTAATATCTTTCTTTTTTATTTTGTTACAATTGTATTTCAATTTTAATTAGTCTTGCAGCACTATTTTATGCTTTCTCCACTTGTTTTTAATACTTTATTGCTATTATTATAAAAATAAAAATTAGTATTTTAATTTATCAACTTATTACATTAATATTATTTTATTATTAAAAGAAAAAAAGTTTTCACCTTCGATAAAAAAAAAATCAAAACCAAAAAGGAAACACATTAAGATTCTCTTAGCATACTTAAATTTGCTAAGGATCCTACTTTTCAAAAAAACAAATCAAAATCAAAGAGAAACAAATTAGGATTTCCTTAGCATACCCAAATTTGCTAAGGATCCTACTTTTACAAAAATCAAAATATCCAAAACAAATGAAACACTTCAGGATTTTCTTAGTATACCAAAATTTGCTAAGAAATTATTTTCAAAAATCTTTCAAAAATAAAACACACTTGGGTTCTTCACTTAGCGAGGGAATGGCTAGCCACCGAAGATTAACAGTGATTAAGAGATAATTAGGTGGATTTATCTCAAAATACGTGTTATTTCAATGAAATTTTAAGTGTGATAACTTTAGTCAAATTAGATGTCTATTTTAGATAATTTCAATAGATGCGCGGGCGCTAGTTTATGAGTCGCTTCGTTTGACTTTGGCATCGAATTGAATCACTTTCAGTTCAAAAATGTGCATTATTGCTTCTGATCGTTCGACATTCACGTAAACTCATTCGAATTGAGCACGAGTGGTCTCATTTGATAGTCTTCGATGTTTTGAGTCTAACGACATGATCAATTTTATGAGCGAGGTCGGACATTATGCCGCAAAGATTCGATATGTCGACACTTTGATAGCTCGAGCGCTTAATCAATTGCTCGTTAGATTTTTTAAAATTTATATTCTGATCAATTTTAATGTTTTGAATGTGACGGTGAAGTCCATTCGTCGATCAGAGGTCATTTTGATCATTTTACGGACGTCCATTGAGCCTCGGTTGCTTCAAGTCCGTCGAATTTAACTTGGAGGCTTGTCTTAATTTATGACACATATGAGAAGGTCAACATTGTTTAGTGAATGCTTTGATTAAGTCTTTTAATTAATCATAAGTTTAGATGAATTATAAACAAACCCATTCAAAAAGAAAGACATTTTAAGATTAAATAAAATGAACCAAATTCACAAACATACATCACTTCATTTCTTTCCCAACATGTATAAAATGCATATGAATGAATCCTAAGCATATCTATATAAACGAATGAGGATATTTAACACACTTTATATTGCATGCTAAGTAATTCATTTAAGGAAATTTGAATGTTTAAGATGCATGATTTTCATTAAGTAGAAAAGGGATTTCTTACCCAATTTTCACATACACATATGAAAGTAAGAAAGGCATAAGTGAGTACAGCGTCATTATTAATCAGTTATGTAAGGTACAAGACTTACTTAGGGCTACTTAAAGTCTCACAACCTCGGGATTTTCTAGGCTAATATACTACTTTCCTTAAATACAAACATGTGTACAAAAGAAATGAATGGAAAAGAAAGAATGCTAAAAATTGTATTAATTGATTCATTTTGTTTATACAATTTATGTGTGCAAGTATATGTATCCTTCTTAAGTGATAGTATAGGAATGAATAGGATATGAAATTAGGCAAGTGTTAGGTTCTTTCAGATGAACCATACATTTTATCAAATTCTATTCAAAATTATGCTAAAAGAGAAGAGAAGGAAAACCTATGCTAAGTACTTCCTTATATTCTCTCACATGCAAGCTTATAATTAAAATATAAGTAACACACTTTCAGTTTTAGGGATTTGATTTATTTGTTTTGAGAATAATTTGAATTTAATAGTGATAATAGCCACTCACATTTTTTACTTTTAGCCAACACATGCAATTTCGACATAAAGTAAACAATTTCATTTTGACTTTGATTTTGAAAAATATGGATGCATGAAACTATATGATATACAAATTTAACATGTTGAGGAAAGAATCAAAGGAATGAAAGCATGTAAACATATCCACTTTAATTAAATCCTAAAGACAATCTTATGAAATAAGAAAGCTTAAAATAAATCAAAGTATATTCAATGTGATTTTTGTTTGATCTTAAGTTTGATTTAATTTTAAAAATGTGAGTTGAGTTTGTTGTTCCTAACCCATTCTCACATATGTTTAATTTTTAGATGATTAGATTCATTTTAAATTATTAATTAGGTTAATGTATGAATTAAGCAAGCTGATTAACCCTTACATATACCACCATAGCATAGTTAACCAAGTAATTATGAGCCAATGAGATGACATAAAATCTCACAAGGAATTTAAATTTGCAATGCACTTAGGAAGAAAAGGGCCTAATACAATTTGGCTCATGATTAATAGTTAATTAAGCTAAGGGGTTTAACTTAAGTAATTTCAAAAATTCACCTCACATAGGTGAGGTGAGTTTTGATTTCCTTAATTGAACTTAGGCTATTCAACACCTAAGCATCTACCCAAAGTAGATTAATTAAGTTCTAGAATTTTTTAGAAATTAATTAAGAGAATAATTAATGAATTAATCTTTAATTAAGAGAGGATTAAGGAAAGAAAAGGGGATTTAGGGAATAGCTTAGAAGAAATTCCCCAAAATTATTCGCTAAGCCTCCTATTCACTAGATCTAACCTCAATCAACTCCAATGAGGGATCAAAACACTAATCCAACCCTTAATTATCCTTAATTATATTAAGGGATTAATTAAGAAATACAACTGTAATTCCCCCAATTAAGCCTTAAATAAATCCCAAGAAAATTAGGGAGAGAGGTCATCCCAAAACATACCCAAGAAATTTGGGATTAATCGAGAATTAAGAAGTAGTAAAATAAGATTTCCATTAAAACCCAAAATCAGAGAAAAGTTAAATTCAAAATCCATTAAAAATATTTTTAGAATATTTTAGGTTGAAGTATCTTCCTATATAAATTTACCTCATATTTTTCTAATTTTTATTGAGCGAGATATGAATTTTTGAAGGTTAGGAGATTAATTAAAATTAATTAAATCCCTAACTAATCCTTATTGCGACACGCGTCGAACGCTTTACACATCGCCATGAGGGGATCACTTAAATGTCGCATCATAAAGGCGATGTAGTGGCGGGACGCGGTTTGATCCCTGCCATTCGATCAAGGACTTGATCGAATGGCCACGGATCATCCTGTGGTTTTAAAAGGGATAAATCAATTCTAAAATGTGCATTTAATCTTGATCTTCCATCCAAAATACACGGATGGACGGCCAAGATCACCCCAGTTCTTCCCTGAGGATCAATGGAGACCGTCCATGATCAAAGTTAAGATTCGAGCTCGATTGAGCTCAGATTGGAGTAAAACTTTACCAACACCATCTTAAGCTAATGATAAGCCTATCCAATGGTGGATTTCTCATGAAATGAACATTTATTTCACAAAAGACCAACACCTCCTAAGCTAAGTGGTTGGAAAATTTCATACCTCACTGGAGGTGATCATCGGTGCTTGAGCTCAATGAGGTAGCTTCGTCTAGTGGAGATGAAGCCCTATTGAAAGTTTCAAGCCTTAAGGTTGAGTAGATCTCTCTGTGGACCAACACCTCCTCTCCTTTCTTGCAGCTTTGATCAAATTCACCTCCTCCTTGCTTTGGAAACTTGAGGGAATGCTTATGTGCACTCGACTTCATCCCCTGAGGGAGTGTGCTAAGGTAATTGAAGTGGATTTGGGTGAAAAGGAAGTTGGGGATTAAGATGAGCTCCCCTATTTTTTAAGGAATAATACCAATAAAGGAGAGATTCAAATCCCTTTTAGAAAGCTTATGAAAGCTCTCTGATGGCTCCTAACTCTCTCTAGTGCTCAATCGAATGTGAGGATCATGAATTCAAATTGAATTTGGGGGAGTATATCTCCCCCTATGGCAATCGGACGGCCGAACCTAGAGTTGTCATTTTGATCCAATTGACCATATGGAAAGGGTTATTTAGGATGTTAGATGTCTGCATATGGTCGGTTTGAGGTCTTGAGTGGATTAGTAACCTCCCATGTGCTTTAAATCAAGTGGAGGGAGGATTTTGAATTAGCTAATTTGAGCTAGGGGTTGGGTGCACCACTCTTCATTTGGTCCACTTGACCTATTAGGAAAGTATCAAGTTGATATGAAGAGGGCATGACTAAATTACTATGGATTAGACCAAAATTTATTCTATATCCTAAGGGTAGAATGGTCATTTGGCCAATTTTTAAATTTGAATATGTTGGGTATGTGGAGGAAATAGGTATGGCCAAGTTTCATGAGATTTGGAATTCATTTGATATGGCTTGGCTCATATTGACCCATTTAGGTCAAAATAGGTCAACTTAGGTCAATTTGACCAATTGGTCAAATTAGGTCAAACCAAGGGTTCGGTCAAGTTCAAATGACCATTTGAAATATTTTGGTGGCTTTAGTTTGATTCAATTTGTTTTAAGTTTGAAATTGGATCATATGACTTCTTTTAGGTCAAATGGGTCAAGTTGACCAATTTGACCCATTTCACTTATTTGAGCTAGGTCAAGGGTAGTTTTAGGTTTGGTTAGTCATATGGAGTAGATTGGTATCTTTGTTTCCAATCAATTTTGGTTAAGTTTGAATTTGGCTCAACATGACCCATTTAGGTTAAGTTGGATTCAAGGTTAATTGGGCTAGGTTAAGTCTAGTTAGTCAATTGAGGCTTTGGTCAAGTTCAATAAGTGATTTGGAATGAGCTTGACCCATTGGTTTGAATCAATTTGGCTTAGATCAAGTTTTGACACTTTTTGACTTTTTAGGTCAAATTGGGTCAACTTGGGTCAAGTGGCCAATTAGGCTAGGTTAGGCTCAAATGTTGGCTTGGTCAAGTTCAAACATAAGTCATGAATGAACTTAGATCATTGGTTTCAATTAATTTGGCCTATGATGGATTTTGGCTATGTTAGGTTTCATTTTGGCTAAGTGTTGACTTAGTCAACCCTTAGGTTTGACCTGGTTTGACCCAATTTGATTGATTGATCATCCCATGATGAGTGTTGATCATGATGAGAGGCATAGGTGAGTTTGATTCAATCCCATTTTGTTAGGATTAGAATTTGGCTCATAAGAGTACTTTAGGTCACTTTAGGTCAGGTGAGCCTAAGTGGGTCAAATGGCTTGGTCAAAGCTTGATTTGAGTTTGATTGAACTTGTATATAGACTTATGATTGATTTATAAATCCATTTGCAAGTGGTTTCAAGTCAAATGGGTTTTGATCTATTTGGCAATTTCATATTTAAAGGAAGAATATGAAGGGAATTTGTCTTTGATTGTTGATTTGATTTTTGATTTGGTGATTGAAGTTTGTATTAATATTTGGATTCATGATTGTTGGGTTGATTGATTCATGAAGGTAAATCAAGAGTTTGGCTTAATTTGAAGTTGATTTGGCTAAGTTTAATATTTTGACTTGAAAGACTTATGTTGGATTTTCAGTAGATTTGAGTTTAATTTTTGGAATTGGTTTTGGTTGTTTTAATTTATATTTCATTTATATATGTGAATATAAATGAGAATATAAATGAATCATATAAAAATTTCAAGGATTTGAACTGATTTGATTTAGGCTAAGTCCATTAAAAGGAATTTAAAGGACTTTAGGAAAATCTGGAGTTTGAAGCTTGAATTTTTGAATTTAATTTGATTGATTTATATTTATATTTCATTTATATATGTGAATATAAATTAGAATATAAATGAGTTATGAGAAAACCTCATGAATTTGAATTGATTTGACCATGATTTAGGTTAAGTCCATGAAAAAAAACTTGAAGGACTTAAGAAAATTTTAGATTTGGAATTTGATTTGAAGATTTGATTTGATTGATTTGTATTTATATTTCATTTATATATGTGAATATAAATGATAATATAAATGAGTTATGAGAAAATCCCATGAATTTGAATTGATTTAATCATGATTTAGGCTAAATCCTTAAAGGGGGGAATTAAGGGACTTAAGAAAATTTCATGAATTGAATTTGAATTTTGAGTTTAGTTTGATTGGTTTGAATTTATATTTCATTTATATATGTGAATATAAATGAGAATATAAATAAATTATGAGAAAATCTCATGAGTTTGAATTGGTTTGATAATGATTTTGGCTAAGTCCATGAAGGAAAACTTAAATGACTTAGGAAGATTTGAACTTAGGAATTTCATTCATGGGTTTCAATCACAGATTTCAATCATGTGGAGTTGATTTGAGTTTGGAGAAAATCAAATAAGATTGATTTGGAGTTTGACTTGAAGGAAGGAAGGTGAGGAATGGTTCAAGCTAAAGGTAGGCAAATTTTTCTAACACCCCTAAAGCATGGACTATTCCTATGGCTAACTCTTCTATATCTCTAGGGCTAAGTTGAGTGTCCACCTAATCACTAGATGTGTATTAACACTAAGGAACTCTTAAAGTCTAAGAGAAGTCCTATGTCTAAGATGGAGGGGTTGAGAGCTCATTCTAAAAATGAGATCAACAGTAACTTTTAATATTACTGAAGGTTTCTTGGCACTCCTTGTCCCACTTGAATGGAGCATCCTTCTTCATCAACTTTGCAAATGGTTGACAACATCCTGATATGTTTGATATAAATCAATGGATGAATGCAAGCTATCCTTGTAAAGAATAGAGCTGACACAAACTCTTCAGTGGAAGAATCTCCACAATTGCTTTGATTTTAGCATAATCAATTTCAATTCCTCTGTGATGTACAATATACCCAAGGGATTTTTTGGAGGATACCCCGAATGCATATTTTAGACGATTCATCTTGAGATCATATTTGATAATTCTCTCTAATACAATTCTCAAGTCTTCAAAGTTATTTTCATGATTTAAGCTCTTCATCACCAATTCGTCAACATAACATTCCAACTTCTGGTTAATCAACTCATCAAAAGTATGTGTCATGGCTCTTTAGTATGTTGCTCTAGCATTTTCTAAACTAAAAGGCATGACCGTGTAACAGTATATACCAATTGACGTCCTAAATTATGTGTTCTTCTCATCTTCAGGAGTCATCTTGATTTGATTGTATTCCGATGATCCATCCATGAATTAGAACATATCGTAGTTGAAAGTATTGTCCACTAATAGTTCTGATATTGGAAGCAGAAAGTTATCTTTTGGGCACACCTTATTTAGGTTCCGGAAGTCAATGCAGACATGGATTTGATCGTTCTTCTTTCTAATTGGGACAATGTTGGCTATCCAATATGCATACTTCTCTTCCCGGATGAAACCTGCTTTGATCAGTTTCTTAGTTTCAACAATCACCTGTTCCTTAATCTCCAACATTATTCGCATAAGAGCTTGCTTAACATGTCTCATCTAGTTTAATAGCTGGTTTATGAACTACTATATCAGAGGATAAGCTTGACATTTTAGAATATGTCTAGGCAATGTAATCCTTGAGTTCCAAAAGTAGCATTTTTAGTGCTTTAACTTTTTCATCAGATAGAAGGGCACTTACAAAAGTTGGACGTGGATCATCCTCAGCTACTAGGTTGATTTCTTTGAGTTCATCCATAGTAATTGTTTGTCCACCATCTTCGAGTTCTTCAAGCGCAGGTTTGGCTTCTACTTATTCATCATTTGCAAGAAGAATTTTATGGAGATCATCTTTTTCATCACTATTAGTTTCAATCTCAACTTATATTTTATTATAATAAACTTTATTTTGACAAGATTTATGGATGAACCCAATACCTTTAGTGATAAACTTATCACTTCTTCGTGATGTTTGAGTACTTCTTTGGCTCCACATCCTATTAAAGATTTGAGTTCTATTTTTAGTAGTTTCAATCTGAATTCGAAGCCTATGCATCATTCTTCGTAATTTCTCTGGATACTATATTGGCATTCTTGTTGGCACTGTCTCATCAAAATTTTCATGTTGAGTAGGCCGATCAAAATTGTGAGACTGGGACTCTTTAGATTTGTAAAATAGAGTTCCTATTGTGCCACTCTCACTCAATAGTGGCACATAGAATATTATCAATTCTTCAAAGTTATGGACCTCTAGTGGAGTGATTTCTTTGAAGTGCTGTTGAGGGATGAGTATAATTTTGAAGGATTCATTTGACACTGTCAAGTGAGTTATCCTTCTTGATGAAGCCATCTGAACACTATTTTCATAAGTAGATTCAAAGTTATAATCAAAGTCAGAATCACTTAATTCATACTTTTCCTTTCTTGAAAGCTTATTAGTTCTCTTATGTTTGACAGAAATATTTTCTTTTTCTTGTGTGTCACTTCCCAAATGAAGAACCGATCTTCTTGATTTAGGTGTGAAGTCAAGAGCTTTAGGGAAAGTCGACATGGTCTTTTTTCTTCCTCTTTGCTTCTACTCTTTCACCTTGTGAAATTGCTTTTTAGTTCCTGAAGTGGATGCTACAGCTTCAAGAGGCTCTGTTAGCCTAGGCTCTTTAGGGATAAAATATTTTGCATATTCATAGATCTTTGCTTCATGGATGGAGAATGATTGTAGGTTACTAGGAATTCTGAACTCTTCCCCCTCTTTTAGGTACTTCATACACTGATACATAGTTGATGGAATCATGCCATATTCATGCAACCATGGTTGACCCAAGAGAGCTCTGAACTACGTATCAGCATCAATTACATTAAACTTGAACTTTTTTAGGTGGGCTTCCACATATGATTTTTTCATACTCATGCATTTTAAGATAGTTGATGTATGATTTTTTATTGGTGATACCTAATCAGTATATTTTTTCATGGTCAGATATTTTAACATGTGATTTTATGCTTGAAGATCATAAGAGTACAATAGTTTAAAACCATGCTTAAAGGAGAATGTCCATTCTCCACTTATGAGGAGAAAACTTCATCTTTCTATATATTTATAGATAGAAAAATATGAGATTGAGAGAGAGGGAGAGGCTCCAATGAAAACTATTCAAAAATTTGAATTCTGCAATCCGTAATATTTTGATTTTGATGACTAAAATTTGAAAGATCAAGATTGTCCATCTTGATCTATATTGCATGAGACCTTACAAGAACAAAAAAAAGGGGAAATTTTATATTATTTTGTCTTATATTAAATATAGAAAAAAGTGTATGGTTATAAGTAATGATGCCTAAGAACCTTTTTGGTTAATTACATCTTAAACTCGTACGTTAAAATACCACTAATAAGCCTTATTCTAACTATATGCATACATCAAGAATTCTCATTTTCATTTATTCTTGCATAGTAATAGGAGTCATTAAACATATTTTAAATTGATTATTTTGCATTTCTATGTATCTAATTTTTCACTTTATTTTGTTAATCCTTTGACAGAATGATTAGTACTATTCTTCTCTTTATTTTGTTGTATCCTTTTTTAGATAGTCCTTAAATTCCATTTCACACCTTTGATTGTGTTCTACAAATTATAATTTCTGAATCTAATTTCATTAATTTTTGTAATAATTTGATTGTGTTCTCACATATATTTTCACATTCACATCACGCATATTCAAACTTATTTTCCTGCGCACTTGCCATGATCGGCAATGAGAGTTCGGCTAGGAGGAGGTTTCAAATTTCAGCAAAGTAAAAACAAATTCTCCTTTGCCAAATTTCAGATTATGTATTTCAGATTTCAGATTTAGGTTGGAGAAAATGATTTGGGGGCTGTAGATTTCGGTTAGAGAAAATGGGGGAAGAAAATGGAAGAAAATAATTTTCCGCTAGGGCAGAGAAGGGAAGATTTTTGATTGGAGAAAATGGGGAAAGGAAATGGAAGAGAAGAAGGTGATTTTGGCTAGGGAGGATGGGAAGGAAAAGGGAAAGAAGAAGGAGAACTTGAGTAAGGAGAGGTCCGTGACTAGAGAAGGAGTCCAACAAGAGTCTTGTTTCTTTAAGGAGGAAGGAGGAAACAGTTAAGGAGATCGTCTGATTTAATTCGAAGAATGGGAGGGAGGAGTTCTGTTCTTTTGGATCGAGCGGAAGTGCGGAAAAAATCACACGTGAAGAGGCAGAAATTTGGGTCGAATTGGGTCAATTGAGTGGGTTTTAGGGCATTAGGCCTTTTAATAATATTTTTATATTATTTAATCGACTTTAATCTAAACCTTGTGCCAACCTCAATATAGGGTTGATATATATGTTGATTCAAGGTTATTCCAATGTTACGAATACAGGCCTTGTCCATTCGAGGTTGTTTGGTTCAAATCGTCAAATTGGTCAATACTCAAAAATGTGCTATCAATTCCGACCGCTCGATTTTTTCGCAGACTTGTCTGAATTGAGTGCAAATAGTCTCACTTAATAGATTTTGACATTTCAAAACTAACGACGCAAACAATTTCGTGAACAGATGTCATTTTTATTTAAGTTGGTGCCTCCTGACCATGATATATGTGTAAGAGCATTGACGATTCGATCGCTTGATCGGTTGATCATTAGGTTTTGCAATATTTATATTCTGATCAATTTCGATGTTTTGAATGCAATGGTGAAGTCCGTTCTCTAATCAGAGATCATTTTGACTTATTTTGGCACAAATATATTTCGCCTCGATGCGATTATCACTTCCGATCATTCGACATTTGTACAGAGTCGTCTGAATTGAGTGTGGACAGTCTCATTTGATAGTTTTCAACATTTCAAAGCTAATGGTATAATCAATTTCATGAACTGGGGCATTTGGAAATCGTCACAGCTTCTCGACTCCAATATGCACGTTAGCATATTGATAGCCCGATAGATTGATTGGTTGATCTTTAGATTATGTAATATTTATATTTTGACCAATTTCGATGTTTTGAATGCGATGACGAAGTCCGTTCATCAATCGGAGGTCAGTTATACTGATTTAGGTGATGTTTGGTGTATCTCAGCTTTGATTTGTGCTCTGAAGCATCCGAAGTCGATCGAATTCATCTCATAAGCTCGATTTGACTCATGCGGTATATATGAAGGTCAACAATAGCCCATTGTAATTCTTATAATAAAAAATCATTTCTCTTAAGCTCATTTGATCATTCCCATCAAATTGCTTATTTTGACAATAAATACACAATAATTTGTGATCATTTTAGCCCTCTATTAATATCATAAAATTTCTAAACTTGCTTCAAGTACAGATTTGGGCTCATTTAGATATGGATTGGAACTCTTTTATTATTATTGGATTTAGCTTATTAAGATGTTTAATTTCTACACTAAAAGTGGAGTTAAGATAATCTTGAATATAACTCTTGAGTTTTCTTACATCAAAATTCATGTCATATTTAATATATTTTCAAGTAAATTATTGTCATAATCCGGCTCGGGGTTCAAAAATTTTTAGACGGGCACAAATGGTCGAACAGTAGAAAGATAAATTATAAAACCTAATATTATCTAATAATTCATCAATATATTGAAAGAGCCACTAAAAATAAAAAATTGAAATTAAGATAATTTATACTAAACTCGCATCCTATAGACGCTTTCCGCTATGTTATTTAATTCTAAATAAAGATCTCAACCTACAAGTGTTAGATTTAATACCAAAATGACCTATAGTCAATGAATACTGATGTTTCTAATGAATAGTAAAGCACTGAAAGAAAATCATTATGAATGTTAGTTAAATAAAATAAATTAATAAATAACTAATTGATAATTCATATCCAGTTATGAATATTTCAAAAAGATTTAAATCATATTTTATAAATAACAGAGAGGGGAATGTCTTTAAAAGATAAGTTCATAATAGAAAAAAAAGTATATTTATAATTGTCTTAATTTTATAATTTTATTTTAGTGACTCTTTCAATATATTGATGAATGAACACCAAGCTTGCTTTTTCACCCTCCTCGGTTCCATCGTGCCACGCGATATCAATTGTCGCCGAGCGCCTCTATGAGGCTAGTGCAGTTATCATCAACAAGACTTCCATGTGCGAGTACTGGGCTGTACACAGCAGGCAATTGCCCCGACTAAACAGAGGATGGTTCCGAGCCTGACTATACAGATACCCATTCAGTGGAGTGTGCTGCAATGGAGACTAGTGTTTGAGCAGCAGGTCGTTTATTATTATAGTGGTGAGTATTGCAATGGTTTCCCACGGCTTGACACAATATAGTCCATTCAATTTGATAGATATATGATTTCTAGGACTCAAAATTTTATATTGAATTGTATACTATTTTGTCATATAAATCACATCAAAATACACATATAAAGAACATATTCCTTTATATGATTTTTAACAAATTATCTTCTTAGCAGCAGCTAAAGAAATGGCCATTAGAAAATTGGCAGCTCTTCCATGGACGTAATGGAGAAAAGCTAATGAAGGAGACAGGGTTGAACGTTATAGCTTTCTCTGTCCACGTAGTAGCATATATTCTGGTGGCCGGTGGCCATTTCAGAATAAGACTGCCGGCCGGCCTCAACCTCGCTAATAACGCACCTTTTGGCATTTTTCTTCGGTAGATTTAGGGGATCCACAAGCTACCAGAGTGAGAAGATACCTCCATTAATGTTTTCTTTTATCCACATTTTTAAAATATTGTTGAATGGACCTTGATCATACTAACATCTTTCTTTTTTATTCTGTTACAATTGTATTTCAATTTTAATTAGTCTTGCAGTATTATTTTATGCTTTCTCCACTTGTTTTTAATACTTTATTTCTATTATTATAAAAATAAAAATTAATATTTTAATTTATCAACTTATTACATTAATATTATTTTATTATTAAAAGAAAAAAAGTTGAAGTGATAATGATTTCCTAATCATTAAAACTAAAACTTAAAAATAGACCTAGTAATAGAATCAAAATGCACTAAGTTCCAAAGCTACAACATATATAAGAACTCGTCTTAAATGTATACAAAGTACTTACTAATGACCACATGAATTAAAAAAAAAAAGGAATAGCACAGAAATAATAAAGAACATATACAAAAAAATTTTACTTACACGTAACAAAATAATGTTATTAATCTAAAGTACCATTCATATGAGTCATCATCATCATTATTAATTCTGTTTTAGTTATTGGAGAGGTCAGCTTAAATCTATATTTTAATTCATTTCTTTAAGTGCTATATGAGATATTAATTTAATTTTAAAAGAATCCTCTTCCATAATATCTATCAAGTTATCTACACTTACTTTTCTTTCTAATCACTTTACATTTGTTGCGTGTTAAAATTTTATTGGTTGAAGAGAGATTTAAAATAGTGGTGTTGCATGAAAATTTCATGTAAAAAAAAAAGTTGCAAACAACACAAATGATACAGTTTAATTTATTGTGGCACTCAATAGAGAAAAATGTTTTACCTTAGTTGAATTGATTTCATTAGTTTGTGTTAAGCATTACAAAGATTTGTTATTGCATATTAAGAGAAGACAATATCATATTATAATGTAAAGACTTGAATTGTGAAGACTGTCTTTTGTCATTGTGATGAAGTTTGTCAATGTCAAAATTTACGATAAGTAATAGACAATGACAATTGGACAACAGGAAACAATATGCTTCAAAGTTAGAGAAAATTGAGTATCATGTTCTTCAATGATAAGTGATATATCTGCATATAATGGAAATAAGGAAATGAAAGAGGATATGTACAATTGTTCTATTGACAAAAGGCATGCCCAAGAAACTAGACAATGAGAACTTACTCCTAACTCAAGGCTCGGTAAAACTTTCATGTGGATATATATATTAATTAGAGTCACTCACTTGTCGTATAGCATTAACTTGATAAAGCATAGCTTTTTAGGGTACATGGAAACAAATGTCAAACAAAATTCTATAATTTATAGGAATAACATTTTGATAAATCTCACAAAAATTCAATACTTCATTGAATAATTTATATTGATTCTTTTGATCATAAATCATTCTTTATATATATATATATATATATATATATATATATATATATATATATATATATATATATATATATATATATATATATATATATATATATATATATTCTTCCAATCAAAATATATATATCTATGTGTGTGTGTGTGTGCCTTGATGTCATTAAACTGAGTGATCTTAAGTTCTTTAAATTCTTCTCATTGAGCAATTTATTTTGATTGGAAGAATATAAATTTAGATATCATTTACTTATTTAATTGATGTTATGATGTTTTCAACTACACTTCAAGTACTTGATTTAGGCTTATTTGGATTATGATTGGAAAATTTTTATTGTTAATGGATTCATCTCATCAAATCATCTAATTCAATTATAAGTTTATTAAAATTAGAGTTCTAATGATCTTAATTTTAATTTTAATTTTTATTTGTGTTAAGCTCACCTCAAAATATAATTACAAACAAATTCAAGATACTCAAAAATATTTTGTATTAATATATGTTATTTTATTAAACATATTTTAAATTTCATCACAAGCACTTTCAATAATAATATATTATTATATAATATAATTTAATTTTAAAAATAAATACAACTAAACTATTTGATATTCACAATACTCTTTCTTAAAATTATCTAATAATTGGGCTATATGAAGGATGATAGCATAATGACTTAAATTAAATACATTTGAGATAAGAAAAAAAAACTATAAGGATATCCTAGGATATATATATATATATATATATATATATATATATATATATATATATATATATATATATATATATATATATATATATACATTTAATTGTTTAAGGATGTAGTATCAGGATAATTCAAAAAACTTTTTTATATGCATATGCACACAAAATCAGTTAGAACTACCTTATTCCATATTGTCAATGGCTTCCCCACCTATTTTCCTCCTAATAGCCTCCATGGTTTGCAGATTAGTCATCTCCTTCAAGGTTTGTTGGCTGACCTCTCATCGATCTTTCCAACATTACATAGCCCAAAATTAGCTTGCTCATCCCAAGCCTCTTGAGCTATCATCAAACTCAACCACAATAGCCTCTTAGTCATTGGCCTCATTAACTACCACTATAACATTCAACTAAGACTATGACCTCTATAACACTCTCATTCTTCTCAAAGAAAACATCAACCCTTGCGATAGTCTCTACTGCATGATGTGCTCCTTTGCCCTCCTTAGCTCTATCATGCCCTGCAATATCCGTGCGGTCTAGCGCATTAATCGAGATGACGCAATTATCCCCAACAAGACTAGCATGTGCGAGTGGGACTAGATTCTGGCTATGTAGGTGCCCGATGGGTCGTGAGAGGCAACTTCAATGGCCACAATGGTCCCTAAGGAGTGGATTAGTTATTGTGATGATAGTGAATATGGTGATGGCTACCTTCAACATAAAAACTAAATAAAGAGTCCATCAAATTTGATTGATATATATTATAACAACACTCGTTATATTTATATATCTAAAACTTAAATTTTCTTATCTACATAACTAATATTTTCATGGTAAAGCTCTTTATGCTTTTGCTTTTCCTCTACAAACCTGTTCTGTTCCATATGCTGAACTAATGGCTGTGTACTATGCCCTAGAGATTTGCCTTCAACAAGGCTGGTTTAACATCTGGATTGAAGTGGATGCTTTGCTGATTATTGACCTCTTAACTTCTACGAAATCTAGTAATGCTGATTTGTTTTACGTGCTCAAGCATATCCGAACCCTCCTTTCTAAATTCAGTTATAAGATCTCCCATGTTTGGAGGGAAGGCAATGCATGCGCCGACTACCTAGCAAACTTAGGTGCTAGACTGAACAATAGAGCTATCTTTGATAACTTAACTCTACCTCATCATTTGAAAGGCCTAGTTAACCTCGACGGACCGGGCTATCCTATATCAGTATAAACCGCATGTCTTGTTGTTTGTGTATTTGGACCTTCGGTCCAACCCCTTAATTTATTTTCATGTTTCGGTCGTCCCGCTAGATGTTTCGATTGTTCTTTTGTTTATCGTGGTTCCTTTAATTGGGGATTGCGTTGTTTGAACCGTGGAGCCTACTAGACCTTATCTGAATTTTAAATGGGTTGTTGGTGTTTGGGATTCCAGTATATGCACGCGTGCAACCTATGGCTGATAAGTTTTTTGTGTTGGTTGGTCTGATTATAATCTGTATGTATATGTTAACTTGGTTTTTGTTGGGACTCTCGGTCTCACCCCATCTAGTTCATTACCGGTTGATGCTCTCTGGTAAACGATCCTTATTTTCTTTTGATTACCGGCCGCTGTCTTTTATTTGGAATCTGGTTTTTTTCTTGACTACTAGGCTTGGGGTTGCGGTTTGTTTGAATTTTGTTTGGCTCCCAATCGGTGGCTCTTTACACTCTACCGTTAATCCCATTGCTATGTCATAGTAGTATTTGGATTGTGTTGGAATTGGATAACTTTCATTTTCGATGCTCTCTTATCTTTACTATGGGGCATTGTCTCTGCCTTGATGTCTTGTGTTCCTTATCTGAAGTCGGTCGCTATGCATTTTCTATACACTAACATTGATTGATCGGATACCTTCATTGATGATTATTGTCCTTCCGACAGATATATTATGTCTCAAATGAAAATCACCAATAGCTCTATGTTTGTGTAGTAGGATGTGAGGAATTCACTTCATTTTGGTTGGTAGTAGCATTTCGATGTAACTTCGACTAAAGTTTGGATGCTCATATTTGCATCTGCCCCAACTTGTTGTGAATGAGCCGGAGCCTTCTTTATCCCTCTTCTTCATTATCAATTTCATTATCCCGCATTCGGTTTACATTTTGTCGCACTATCTAATTGGCTCAAACTTCTCTTTTGATTTAAAACTTGCGTGTGTTTAGCTCTATTTTTGTAGGTTGCTTCAGTTGTCATGGACTCTCTTCCTTCGCCATTTCGACCTTAATTGCTTCATTGGCTTCAAATGGTTTGCTTGAGTTACTATTTTACTTTTAATTGTTTTAATGCTTTCTTTGGATTTTGGATGTATTTAGATTGGGTTTTCTCCTTAGGTTGATTGTAGCTCTTTGAGCAGTTGAGTGTAACCCTTTAAGGATCTTGTAACCTTATTTTTTGAATAAAATACCCCAGTATAATCGTTTCCCTAAAAAAAAAAAAAAAAAAATAACTAATATTTTCATGGTAGATTATGGCCAACTCTAAATAAGCATGTAGGTCAGATACAATCACACAAAAAACACACTTTGGCATTTGGTTTGACGGATTGAGAGGCTTTAAGCCGAAGTAAACTAATACTTTTTAAATGGCTTAACCATTTTCCTCATGCAGGACCTTTTTGGCCTAAAAGTATTTTATATTGCCTTCAAGCTTATTTAGATGGAATGTTTTGTTTTTATCCCAAGTGCTTAATAGTATTTCAATCACAGTTTTAAAATTTAATTGAATTGACCGGAAATGTATTAAAATTTATATTGTTTCTGGCCAATAATTCAATTTATTTTTCAATAATTTAATTAACATTGTAGTTCTGGTTTATTTGTTTAGGCATGCTGCCCGATATTGTTTTAAAAAAATATTAGTAGTATCAAAAATTAATATTTTAATTGAACAAATCATTAATTTAATTAGTATTACATTATTGTTTAAACATAAGCATTAGATTGAAAACGAATCCCTAATCATTAAAACTAAAACTTAATTCTCATAAATTTGAAAATCAATTTTTAGAATTAGAATTTTCCATCAAACAAACACGTAGAACTCACATCTCACAAAAATAAATAAAACAATCACATTCTTACAAAGAAATGAACAAGATCTGGCAAAAGAATCAAAAAGCAGAAATTCCAAAGTAAAATTTTAACTTAGACTTAGTATGCAAGAATTTGTCTTTAAGTGTATACGACAAACTAATGACCGCATCCTCATGTAACACAAAGAATAGCGCATAAAGAGTTTAAAAATAATAAAAAATAAATAAATAAACATATGTAATAATGCTTTAGTTATTCCTTCGAAAATAGTATTATTAATTTAAAGTAATATTTATATGTTTCATCGCCATCATTATTAACCTTATTTATTTCTTGGCGTAAGCTTTCCATATCTCTATTTTTAGTTCATTTTATTAAGAGCTTAATGACATATTAAATCAATTTTTATGAGAGTTTTCTTACACAACTTCTACTTACATATGTGTTAGAATTTTCATGATAACTGAAAATTTAAATATCTTATGGTTGTATGAAAATTCCACTAGTTTATATCAAGAATTACCAAGATTCATCCTTCTCTCTAACTAGGGAAAGCAATATTTGAAGTAAAATGATGGATGATTGGCCTTTGGGGGAGTTGGTAGAGTACTATCTCTCTAACTAGAAGACTTAGATTCAATTTGCACCTCCAATCACTAATCATTATTTTTTATCCTAATTGTTATTAGGGCTTAACTTCTCTAAAAAGGTATAATCATGGAAGCAATAAGTGCAATTAATCTCCTAACAGGAGGCACGACCAAGAGACCAATAAAGGAGGAGAAGTATGGATGAGTAAAACATCAAAGATAACCAATTGGCATTCTAAATAGTAGTCAGAGCTTAGAAAAAATCTCGATAATATGAGAATTAATTTTACCTTCTCATTTTATAGGTTCATTTCTATTATCTATTGAAGATGCCCCAATGTCATCATCTTGCACAAAATATTACACTAAAGAAAAAGTTACATAAGTCAAGCAACATATGCACACACAATAAACTTGATTTAAATTGATGACACCAAAAATTGAGAGAACCAATCTAAATAAAAAGTTATATCATTAATTTTATGATGACCTCACATAAGTTGCAAAAGAGAAAAATCTATCTACTAACATCTTTTTTTAGACTGCCATAGGGTATGTTCACTCTATCTAGGCTATTTTGATGATTCAAATATGTTTGATATTTTAGAACATAAGTCCTCACTTTCTAGTGATTTATCTCCCTTGGTCCCATTGGCTAGCCATGAACCCTTGACCCAAATATGACTAGCTAATCATATTATTTGCTCACATTATGTATCTGAACCACTAGCGCATTTCAAACTCCCAAGATCAAGTAACTCGCCAACTCATATTTAATTGATTGATGATTTTAGCAATTTGTTATGACAATTATCATGATGCTTCAACCTCTTGTATGTGAGCCATTATGACGATTTAGATATGTCTATCAACAAAATACTAGCCTTCTGACACTTCAACCTCATCCACCACATTGTTTTCCAATCTAATAACTCTTACCATGACCCATCTTATCATCCTCCAACATGTCAACACAAGCCAACTCATCGATAGCATTCGACCCATCGATTAGTCTTCCAAATTATTGGCATTCAACTCATCTTGTTGTGTCATCCAATACCCTATCATCACCTATCAATCATTGCCAAGCCTTTGACCCATCACCTAGCTTTCCAACCCGATGACACTAATCATGCTCGACCATGTCATCCTCTGACCTATCAACACACTAACTCATCAACAAATTTAGACCCATTAGTTTCATGTGGCAGTGATGAGGTCATCCTTTCCTACATGCCCAGGCAAGTTGGAGAACAAAATCCTTCTAAATTTATTTTTTCAACCCCTTCCATGAAGATTCCAACATTTGGCTCGATTGTTATCATCTCTCTCTTATACCATACCATCTTCTCAATCTAAGTACTCTTAATCATCAATCATTATCTAACTATCAACTTTCCTCTTCACTAATCAATTTTTTGTTTATGCAATATGAAGTGAGATCTATAAAGCCTCCCTATCGCCCTATCATTTTCTAACTCCTGATAGCCTAGACCAAGGGATCATTTCCCTGATCTCTTTTCATCATTGTGATACGAGGAAAAAAAATGAAGGATAACTGGCTAATGGTTATTGACTCACCAAATTATCTAAATTGTCGAAGATCTCATATCTATGATATGTATTTATTTATCAAATAAAGAGCTTGCGCATCTCTCCTTTCTACCGAAATGTCTAAGAAATACTAGAGAAGAGAGATTCAGTTAGCTATCCTCATTTTTATTATCATCATCATCAAGAACATCTTCTATGGGTGAGTCAGAGTGTCACAAGAATGGATGGCATATCCCTTAGAAAATATCATCACAAGCATAAATTTTAAATCTATAAGCAAAATAAATAAAATTCTTCTTCAAAAGTCTCAATTTCTATGGATTATGGATCTCTCATCTTTAGCACCTCATCTACTTAAAAATAAAAGCATCATGAAGAATTCATCTCGCAGCAAGCAATAGATGAATGCTTCAAAACCTTAAACAAGGCTAAATTTAAAATTCCAAAATAAGAGAGAAAAATATAATTCTGAAAATACACTTAAATCTCAAAAAGACATCTCGAAAGCACATCAAGACAATAATGCTTCAATATATTCTTGCAAGACATTCCAATTTTTAAATTAAACCTCTTTAAATCCTGTGTGTACTTTTTTAATAGTGATACTTCTCTTATATTCTTGTAGGAAAACTCAAATATAATTCTTTTCTTGCTCTCTTTGAACTCTCAATATATATACTCCTCACATATTGAGATAGAAACCTTCCACCTCGGTCACCATAGATAAGCACTCCAGTGGCTCCATTGTCTACATATATCATTTGTCATAGGAAGTGAAAAGTATCACAAGTAATATAAATACTCCACCCAAATATTTACTAAAATCAAGCACACATATATCATGGACTAATGAGGTCGACAATATACTTTTCATATTTAAATGTCATCAAAAAGATGCAATTACACCCCTCATTTAAAAATAAGTGTTTATATTTGCAATTATTTTTTATTTTAATAATTGGCCAAAAATATTTATTATTACTATTTTTATTTTTTTTAGGGAACCCCATATAGGGGAATTTTATTGCTCAAATTAAAAGGGTTACAAGACCCTTAAAGAGGGGTTAAACTCTGAGTCTACCGCTCAAAGAGCTACAATCAACCTAAAGAATAAAAACCCTATCTAAGTACAAAACTCACACAACAAAAGAAAATACAATACCCAATTACAAACAAATAAAGAAACAAACCTATGCACGCAGCAATGTCCGCCACCATCCTAATGGGAGGAGTAGAAAGCTTTTGATCCAACAAAAATTGTCTGCTGGAACCTGCATTAAGAGAAGAAACCTGCAAACCATCTTGGATGCCAGTTAGTACCCATAAAAAAGAAAATATTATACTGGGAAACCATAAGACAGAGAAAAAAAGGGGTGCAGCAAAAAATCCACACTAGTTTATGGCTGCCACATACATTTGCATCCAACTAGGGGTACCACACATATGCTACTACCATCCAAATTAGCGGATTAATTTGTCACCTGTCAGAACAACCAAACCTGAGACGATCGTCCATCCGAAGTAAAATTATAAAGCTCAACAACATGATATAATCACTAAAGAGAAAAATATTGCTATCCACTGAATGGAGCCAAATCACCTTTCAACTCTGAACCATCAATTCGATTAGAGCATAGCATATGTAATTAAGAAAAAGAAAGAGATGACAATAAACCGACGCCATATAACAAAATAGGATAAGCATATAGAGATCTCGATGAATATGCAATTTGTAATTTTACCATCAACCCACTTATCAAAAATGCAACATGCCAGCCCGAAATTTCCAATCAAGGGAAACAAAAACAAAAAAAGCCATGTAAGTCCAACTTCTATCTATAAATAAACCCACCAATGCACCCATAATCCGTATGAACATAACCTGAAATAGCCAAATAAACTGAAATAGAAAGGCACGCATTTAAGCAAAATACTACCCACATCAAGCAGCCTCAAATTCCCAATCCAAAGGGAAACAAATCCAACACCAAAGAAACATAAAATGCCAACCTTTATCAATAAAAAACCCCACCACTCAACCCAAAAACCATATAAGCAAAGCAGGAATAGCCAGCCTAAATGAACCAGAAAGGCATTAGAGTAATCAATATTCACCCAAAATTCTAGGACAAAAGAAACAACCCATTCTTGTGTAGAATAACGCGACAACCATAGCATCACCGAGTAACAAAATGATATCCAACTTCCAGCATAATTCAAAATGATAGGAGATAAATTATTTCCCGTAGACAAGGTAACCAAAATACCCTGAAAATCCAGTCTAAATTGTGGGATGCTATAGCAGTTAGTTATATCGCCCAAAGGAGTATTAGGAAGCACTCCTAATAACAGCAATGGCTGGTATACTACCAGCAAAGGCACACCAGGCATGATGAAAAATCTCTCCCCAACCATCAAAAGAATTCTCCCTACAACATCCTGAGACAAGCCCCTCAAACGAGAAAAACCGAGTGGATCCAAAGACCATAAGAATGAATAGGAAAAATCTCCCCAATCCATCAATATCCAACCAACATAAAAGCTTACATTTTCCTAACATAAGGTAGACCAGTTCTATCTAAATTTAAAATCCCTTAATAAAGGGGACTATTATCATAAAAAAATATCTTAACCATAGAGGACTTTTCACCCAGATTAGCAAAAAGACAAGAATTCCCTTCTCGATAAATATGAGAGATGTGATAATCAAGAGAAGCAAGCCTTCTAGTATGATTGAGAGTACTTCAAAGACCATGAGCTTGAATTTAATAAATTGTGAATAGTAAAGCATCGCCAAACCAGATTTTTTTAAAGCCTTTCTGAATGCATAGTAATATCCCATAGTGAAGGCCATAAAGTTCAGCAAAAAGAACAGAACAGGGTCTTAAAGGAATAGCAAAAGCAGCAATCATCTTACCTCTAAAATCCCTTAAGATACCCGCACACCCATAGAACCCGTTAGGATCATAACCATCCGTATTAACCTTAATAGTATGATTTTGAGGTTTAGTCCAATAAATAGTCTTACAGATATAATCTAATTCAGCAGACGGAAGAAAAATCCCAAAATAGTGAGCCAAATGTTTAATATCTTTGAAACTCAACGGATGAAGAAGTTTAGCTTTGTAAAGAGAGGAAATTTTACCTTTAGCTTTAGCAATGATGCGGTGAAAATTCATGGGAATGTCATTATGTTTAGCCTCATTTCTTTCCATCCAGATGTACCACAATAGTAGCACACACATTTGACATGACCTTTCGGCATAGGATAGGAAGTTATTTAATAGGTGTAATAGAAAGGGATCCATCAAATAGTAAAGTATTCAACGGCTATCGACCAATGCCAAACTTTAGCAATGGGGCCATTAACAAAAAACATGATCCAAAGTTTTTATGTGAAAGCAACATTGACACTTAGAAGGGAGGTGAAATCCTTTTTTTTTGGAGAATGGTATCCACAGGAATGTAATGTGAAAGCAACATTGGCCAAAATTTTATATACAATAAGCTTATGATCATATCTATTGCATGAGCTTCTTAAATTGTTTTAAATTTTTCAGCAGTTCTAATTTTATAATCCGAAATTAAATCTATCATAC
The DNA here is from genome assembly GCA_021442155.1 of Cymbidium sinense. Taxonomy (NCBI): domain Eukaryota; kingdom Viridiplantae; phylum Streptophyta; class Magnoliopsida; order Asparagales; family Orchidaceae; genus Cymbidium; species Cymbidium sinense. The sequence goes on along the minus strand of CM038232.1, from coordinate 25,720,109 downwards.
TTTCCAATAATTTAAGACAATGACCATTTGTGTTTTTGGTTGTCCAAATATCCACCTTCTCTTTTAAAACTGATATATGTTTTCCCTCTCTGCCCTTTTATTCTTCTTTTCTGAGTCTAAATCTAAGGTAAAAAATGCAACAATTTAGCCATTTAAATCACTACACACCTATCATTTATGCTTGAGTACAACTGGTAGGTAACAGTAAATAGCAAAAAGAAAAAAATTAAAAACAAGAAATGAAAACACAACGTAGTGTTCAAAACTACTTAGATGAAAATATATTGTAAAATGAGGACATGAATTGAATTTATGCAGCACAAGTAGAAATATAATCATCTATCCCACCATCATAGATAAATTCTCTTTCATGAATCAAGCAGAGACCAGATTAATAAAATCAAATATCAAAATAAAGAAAATTCTATCAGAAGCTGAAGTTCCTGCCTGCGTCTGGAGAAGCTTAAATATAAGGAAAAAAAAGAAATTTGATATCGTCGGTTAAGTATTTTCAACAAAATTATAGAGAAAAAAAATATATTACTCACACCATATGAAAGAAGGCAGGGCAAGGTAAGGCTGCAAATGAACCGAGCATTCAATAAGCTATTTGTGACTCAGCTCGATTAGAGCTCGTTCATGATATTTGATTAACTAATCGAATGAGCTTGAACATTTTTGTAAATACTCGATTGCTAAATGAACAAATTTGAAGAATTTGTTGTTCAAAGCCTCCAACCCTGCGTGGGCTGCTAATCCACCAGCATGTATATCCTTAATTAGTTGAGTGCTAAGAGAGGTCTTTGGGATACACAGTTGGTTACTCTTAAACAAATAACCTTGTCTTATAGTGAAATCTGCTACGGGGTTGTTTAAAAGACACTTCTTCTAATGTTCAGCAAAGTCCTCATCAATTTCATATAGATTTTGAAGTGATTCCATACCAGTTATCATAGATCGAACAGCCACAAGCAGATTAGACCTTCCACTAAGGGCATTGGGTGCATTTTCCAGCCTTATGTTTAATCACAAAACTGAATTTATGTAAAAGTAGCACCCACCGAATGTGCGTATGGTTTAAATTTTTTGAGATTGCAAGGATTTGTGGTCACTATATGGAACAAAATCTTGATGAACTAGCTAATGTTCCCATTATTTGAGCACCCACACCACAGCATAAAGCTCCTATTCATAGGTTGATCATTTTTGGTGAGTGACACTTAACTTCTCACTGAAAAACTTGATGGGTTTCTCTTCTTGTGTAAGAACAACACCGGAGGCATCAACTTCCACTTGAAGTGGTTTTTCAAAATTAGACATACCAAGAACTAGAGCTTGGCATAGCACAGTTTTTATGTCCTCAAAGTTGTTCCATTGTGACTGTCCCCATTCAAATGATCTTTTCTTTAAACAATCTGTAATGGGAGCAACGATGATACTGAACCCCTTCCTTCTTTGTGGTGAATTTGAGGTGGCCCGGTTCACTGCTAACTTTGGCAGCACCAATTATGTGGGGTCTGACCCAATATATGTGCGAGGAGTAGAAACTTAACTCAAATCATCTGGAATTTCTCCCGGACCTCATCACTTTCCTCAGCATCATCAGTGTCATGTTCTTCACAGATCTCGGTCATCCGCTCTGGAACAGATCCATTAGGTATAGAGGACAGAAGTGAACCACTAGCAGGTTCCAATAATGATGCACGAGATCCAAGGCCAGTAGGACAAGATGGCAAAGATAGTGATGCTGAAGACTCGGATCGTGAATGAGAAGAAGGTACTTGTTGCCTAAAAACATTATTTTTGTCATCATTGCTGGAGCTCAGCTCACCTAAACCTTCCACAGGAACGGGTTCTCCTTAAATTTCTTGCTTAAGGCTTACTCTGCACAATTTTGTTTCAAGAGCATTTCATTTTTCACTTTTAGAATTAGAATAGGTGGATCCTACTTCCCTCAACAATGAATCTGCCTCTCCTTTTGCTCCACTACCTTCTGTGATATGCTCAATACTTTTAGTTGGCACCTCATGCTTAATAGAAATATCTTCCACATATCCAAAGCCATTTATATCACCTGCTTCACCAGAAGAAACTTCATCACTAAACACCACATTCTCAGTCATCTCAACGCCTAAATCTTCATTAGCAAACTGAGAAACTATTTTTTCATCCTCTAGAACTGAAGATGTTTCCCTCATTCCTACTCTATCTTCAGCTAGAGGAGCATGCCAGACACACCAGCCACATCTGTCTTCTCGTAAGAATCAACTGCCTCTTGTTTTCGCTACCTTCAGTGATCACCTCAACATCAAGTGGTCCAGTCAACTTCTGAGCCAAAGAAGAAACGTCAATTGTGGCAAACCCAACTTTCAAGTCTTTAGCATTACTGTTGTAGTCTTCTGCATGAAGGGTGCCAAATGAATTGCCAAAAGTTGATTTTGCCACTTATATATAAGAATAAATAATTAAATATTATAATTAATTATGAAGTATGTCTCATATTAATTATTATTTAATTCATAATTTAATAATTAATTAAGTATTTAAATTCTATTGATCAAAAAGAGTAGTTTATCAAATATTTATGAGCAACTTGATTAAATAATTAATTTTATAACAAGAGTAAGATATTTTTTTCTTCATAAAGATTAATTATAGCAAGAAGAAGAAAGTTTAGAGTGAAAGAAGATAAACCCTATGTTTAATTTTAATTAAAGTTTTTGTAAAAACCTTTTTGATTAAATTTTTAGGTTAAATGTAAACATTTTTGAAATATGATATGTTTAAGAAATAATGATTCCTCATTGAAGACTCTTTTATAGCCTGATAGATGAAATCAAATTTTGCATATTATATTTGGCTTAAGTCTATTTTATATATATATATATATATATATATATATATATATATATATATATATATATATATATATATATATATATATATATATATATATATATATATATATATATACTATTACTTCATATTGTTATTAATAATTTAGTATAGTGGCTCTATATTGTACAATTAAAAAAATATAAAAAATTCATTTCAAATAAATTTTACATAAAGCCTCATTTTATACTCAACCTAATATGGTCTATTATGATATAGAGATTATATCAAGTTTATTGTAATGGTAAATAATATTAGAGCAATAATTTTAAAACTTGCACATCATTATGTTGTAATATTTTAATCAAACTTTTAACCTTTGTAGGTGTGTTTTTAAAATAAGGAACATTTATATAGAATCTCGATGATTTTTCATCAATTTTTTAATAAAATTTAAGCTTAAAATCATGATGTTTAATAAAATTATAAATAACAAATAAACAGTGTTTATTTTTTTCAGAGACACCAAAAGCTCTTGTTCGAAGAATGATAGAATGCCATGAATTTGTAATGTCCTGTATAACTCAACATTAATATTCTTGCATAACTAATAGTAGAGGTAGCTTTGTAATTTGAGTAGCTTACTGAAAAGCATAAGTTATCTCCATTAATATGAAATATAAGCCTCATATTCCTGCCAAATTAAAAGAAGTAATGTAAGATGTTCCATAGCTATAATATCCTGTAGGTATAATAATGTTGAGATAGCCATCAATAGTCATAACTTGTGTAACTTTATCACTAAAGAAAACTAGAAGCATCAAAGTTTTTCAGCTTTATTAGATCCTCCATTATCTCTTTACAAAGTTTAGCCATTTTTTCATCGCTATGAAGATTGTTTGTCTAAATTCATCAGTCCTTTCTTAGGTGAATAGAGAATGAATAAGGTTGATTCACTGGAATCCTTCATGTGAGAAGTATATGATGATTACATTTGATATATCACTCTAAAATTATAAATTAAGTACGGATCTGAAATTAAAACATGTATACAATCAAATTAAATGACTCAGTGAGACAAGTTCAATAATGCTAGAATCGGGTCAAATTAAGCCCAAATGAGCTCAAATCAAGCCCAAAAGCTATATATGAAAACTTCAAAACACTGACTGTATAATCAAATGATTTTCAAATTTGACGTGCTTCTAGTCGAATCAAGAGGCTCGACGAGATGAATCTAACAAGCCCAAGATCATTCAAATCAAAGGTCGTTTGAATGATCAAATCACAAAAAAATTATCTATGATCAAATGAATTGATACGAACCGTCCGATGGAGTGTTTTGATATTTAGGCTACAATTTCCAAAATACCTCTCTCAGAATCCTATAAACAGGACCATATTCTTGTCATGAGGGAGGGGGAGCTAGAAGCAAACTTGGAAGAGAGCTGGGAGAGAGCTAAAAATTGCTCATCACTATCGCGCCGACACGCTTATCATCCTGAATGACACCAACAATCATTACAACCCAACTACTACTGCATAGTTGTTGTAACCAGATAATGGAGTTCCCATTATCAGGGTTTCTTACATGCAATTTTTTTAATTCTATCGGAAGATTCAAACTTTGTACTCCAAAGTTAATATATAGTGGAGCATTTTTACTGGGGTAGGCCCCATGATTTTTTCCCCTATTTCTAGGGTTTTTTTACGTAAAAATTATAAAGTTTCTTGTTCTCTTTAAATATCTGTGTGTGTTGGATTTCTCAACATAACTAAGACGTGAAGTTTTATTCTACCTCTATAAATTCTCTTGCACGCAACAACATTGCACTTAAATAATAAGTTGTTACTTATCTCAATTTAGTAGTGATCGTTACAATCTATGACATCTGCTAGAGGTTGTAAGGGGGAGGAAATGAGATTTATGAGGTAAGGATTCAATGAAAGCTTGAACTCAGTCAAGAATAATCACCACTTGATATTTGATTTTGCATGATTGTCATATTCTTTCATTTCGATATTAGCTCCTTTTAACCTAGAACATAAATTAAAATCTTGATAAAGAACTAAAAAATGCCACTAATTGTCATTCTATATATATAACACAAAATCAACTTTAAAAGGTGTTCTAAAATCTATTAATGCTTGAATTCAACTCTTTAATCCACATTCTATCGTTACAATCAATAACTGTCAATGACGAAAAAGATTAATTTTAATTTAAAATTTAAATCTGCGTACATTTTTTGTTAAAAAATTTATTGAATTAGACTTCTACTATTTTATTTAACAGCGAAGGATTTTTTTATTTAATTTAATAATAATTTAAACACTGCTCTTAAAATTCCACAACCTTCATGGATGGAGTCTTTCATAGCTATACTGCATGTAAATACCCCCTCAACCAAAAGAGCAACTCAACACTTGTTATTTATGCTAATCATCCAATTCTAATTGTTGTCTTTTATTCATTAACGAAGAAGTCCATACTCTGTGAAAAAGCCTAATACACCATGTAAAATATACAAATAAATTATATGTATGTCATAATTACTATAAATTATTTTTGTTTAACCTTTTATTCAAAATTAAAAAATAAAAATAAATCGTAAAATAAAAACTTTTATAACAAAAATTAAAGAAAAAGTCCCATAAGCTTAAATTGAATTGACCTTGAGCCTATGCCCTAGAGGTCGAGGTGCCCTCTATCATCATGAAGACCAGTATTCAAAATGTACTAATCTCTCTAACTCTTCTAATAATAATTTGCCCCTAAGGCTCAACACTCAAAATAAAGAAAAAAAACATATTTCAGATTTAGTGTGTTTGAGACATCTTTGCTATTATTTATCTTTCAGAAAGCAATCACAATTACATTTGGTTATTAGTTTTTGGTTATTTTTCAAAAAAATTTATGATGAGAAATAAATTTTGAGAACTAGAGTTATTTGATATTGTTAGAATATTGTTGTTTAAATTATATAATATATATATATATATATATATATATATATATATATATATATCTATAATATTTTTTTCAGAAAACTGTTTTCCCTATAGTTATGTTATAATCATCTTTGTGGCTATTTTTCATTTCAAAAAGGAATCACAATTAGGTTTGGTTATTAATTTTTTGGTTATTTTTTAAATAATTTTATGATGAGAAGTAACTTTTGAGAACCAGAGCTCTTTGAGTGTGGTGGTCAAAAAGCTATTGTTTGAATTTTTCAAAAAAAAAATTATATTTGCAACACTCATAATGATTGTTTCAAAAGACTATTTTTCCTACAACTATTTATAATCAGCTTTATAAAAGTTATAGCTATCTCAAACATATTCTTAAATTATTCAAATGAGTAGGGCAGAAAATCTATTTATATTAATTGATAAAACTATTGATCTTATAACTTTTTATTATTATTTATTCTATTCAATCTTTTTAGGGTTGAGAATAATACGACGGTGATGAGCACCATTTTCTCTTCTATAGCAAATCGAGGTTGTTCAGTAACCTTCGAAAAAATTAGCTTGGAATACTCTTTCAGTTAGAAAATTTATTACATGTGGAGTTTAGATCTAGAAATTATATTTGGACGTCAATATCATAATGTCAAATGGCATTCAGTAAATACACAGTTATTATATATTAACTATAAAATATTGTGTATTTATTGTGAAGTATTGTATATTATTGTATACATTGATATTGTATATTATTGTATAGTTAATATTACAACAATACATAATACTTTACAACTAATATATAATAATTATGTATTAATCGAATATCACATGACATTATATTATTAAAGTTTAGATATAGAGTTAAATTCATGCTCTACACGTAATATTCTCTCTTTCAGTTAGTTATCGACATCTTATTATGATTCAAAAATAGGCTTTTATTTATGAGATAATTTTTAAAATTTGATAAGATAATATTTTTTTTAATATTGAATAAAATTTATGATCTTATAACTTATTTTTTAATTTAATCATGCGAAGGAAATAGAGTATTTCTGGCGAGCGAATGTGACACTTGACAAAGTCTTTTGTCCAATTATAAGGTCTTTCCCTCTAGATTTAAGAAAAATATCCACCTCAATTTTTGTTTTTTTTCTTAACACACATTTTAATTTTAAAGTCATCAAATAAAAATCTTAAGTATGTATAATACAAATTTTAAATTTATTATAATTTTATATTTTAAAGGAATTTTAAGATCTATTATAACTTAAGTTATTTTTTAGTACATTGGCCAACACAAAATTTACTCAAATTTTCAATTATAATGTGCCACAAAATTCTAATTATTGAAAATTAATTTTATGTTCTAATTTTTGTGAGCTCCGAAAATTTGCCACCGACCTCTCAACAATTATTGATATTGAAGAGAGCGTGATTTAAATATGTCGGTGTAATTTTCAGAAGGCATATGGTATAGTAGAAAAGACACTACCTAGAGATTTCATCCTCATTTGGTGAGGACTTTAGATCTGGTTCTAGGTTTCTATAAAGAAAACCCCATAAGTTAATTACCCTCCCAATAAGAGAGAGAACTGATTAAGTCTTTAGATCGCTCAATAGTAGCGATAAGAAGAAGATGCTGAGTTTGAATTTAGATTATGAAATTCACTTAAACTGGATGGTTGGGGAATGATGATGTGCATCTAGATCCCATGGTTCCATTATCCCATCGGCCCCTACCTACTTAATCGAGGAGGTAATAACCCAACCTAATAAGTCATCAAGAACACATTGGTTACGCCGCCCAAGAAATTTTGTAAACCTAGTTCGCCTAAGGAGACAATCTTAAGTCTACCTTTTAGCGAGATTGTTTGCCCTATCAAGTATACCCTATGATTCACAACTCAAAGACGAGCCATTGGGAGCATACTGCCATGATCATCGTAATATAATGGAGTCGACCGCCAAACCACCCAATCGAGGACTCGGTCATAAATCTCATCTATGGAGCCTATCGCCAAGCCACGCAATGTGAGGACATGGGCCATGCCTTACCGCAAGAGATTGATTGAGAGTGAACATGGTAACACTTGATTTGACATTGGCTCCTTTGTGAGCTAGAGTTTTCTTAATTTGTCACCCCTATAAATAACAAGTGCGTGGATGGATTGAGTTTGATTTAAGTTTTAATGATAGATTTTCATTTAAGGATTACTTAATTTGATTTAAAAAAAATTAATTAATTTGAATATGTTTAAGAGCTTTAGATCCTGTCATTTGCTAATGAGGATGGATCTACTATCACCGACAGATCGCTTTTTATTTCACCGATTTGAAACTCTTATTATAATTTTAGTTTTGTTAACCCGACCTAATTAAGACTAAACCGGGAAGCAACCCGAAAGATCTCTTAATTTGAATTTATATTCAAAGAAGGTCGGCCCATGCGAGTTTACAGTAATTTTAGGTAATTTTATGTTTGAATTATGAGATTGATTTCAAATTTTCATTTAACTCCAACTTTAGTCTGGGCAACCTTTTCAGACATCAAAATTTGCTCTTAAAATCTCTATGTCCGAGCACATGCAGGCGTTTATAGCTTAACTAACTTCATTTAATTAATAAAATCATTAATTTTAAAAATCATTTCATTTCTTAATTTGATCGAAGGAAGCTCTATGTTTTTTGTAGATTTTGGTTTAGTATCGCCTTCTGTCTGCTTGTACAAAGAGTTGTAGATTCGATGGAAAAGAAGGCATTTTGAATTAGATTGGAGTTTAAAATATCACTTACACTTAGTTTACTTGTTGAGCTTTTTGTAATTCTCTCAACTTGATTATGTTCAATTTACATCACTTTTGATAAATTATACCGATTTTAGTATTTATTGCTTTAACCCTACTCATGCTTATTAACTAGCATACTAAATTAAAACCAATTTGGATTCATCCTTAGACTTTAAGTTGATTGCAAGTTTGTTATGAGTCTAGTATTAGTCTCCCCAAGTTTCCATTAAGGCTTGTTTAATTTTGAGAATCTACAAGAAAAGAGAACTCACTAATTACTTCAATTTAAGCCATAGAATCTATTAGAGTTTGTGAGTTTAATATTAGCCTCCCAAATTTTACTTGCATTTTAAATGAGTGTTCTATTCTTTCCAAAATTTTCTTTAGCTTTTCCCTATTTCTTTTTAATTTAACATTTATCTTCATATTTATCATTTCTTTATTTAACTTAAGTTATCATTTGAATTTGCTTAAGTCTTAATTTTAGTCAAATTTTTAGCTCCCAAGATCATCCCATGTGGGTCAGATATTTTGGCTTACTCGACGCCTCTTGAAGATGAGTGCTCAGACACCACCATTTTTCTCTCGTACTTTTGAGCACAGCCTTCAAACCCGAAAGAAGAAAATACAATATATATTCATTCCCCTCCTTTTTTCTAAGTCTAGAAATTACAAAAAGATTTTAATCTGTGAGATCTAATATTTTATTTTACTCAGATCTCTTGAAAGATATATATAGATATTCATATATATATATATATATATATATATATATATATATATATATTCATCTCCTTTTTTTTTTCGTCGAAATTGCATAAAAATTTTCAAAGATGTCTCAGTGAGAGATCAACATCTACTCAAGATGCTCCTCGAGATTATATATATATGTATATATATATATATATATATATATATATATGTATATATATATATATATATATATACATATATACGCATATATATATATACATATATACATATTACATATAATACATGATACATATATAGCATGTATATAGTATATAAAAGATGAGAAGTATATTTAGAAGAATATATATATAAGCATTATATATATATATATATATAAGTATATATATATATATATATATATATGAAGGCATAATATATAAATATATATTATATATATGATATTAATGAAAAATATAATACAATATACGATATTATTAATCACATACGATAAAGACCCATATTTGAAAGAAAATTTGTAAAGTGAAATGTGCGATGCAAAAAGAAAATCAACGTTGTTGCTTCTTCACGCTGGCAAAAGGATGAAGGGGCAACGCGAATGCACTAAAAGGAAAGAAAGAAGGTTACCAGCAAGTCGGATAAAGGAAGTGGACGGGCTGGAATGGTTTGCGAAGTTACTGGCGAGATAATGGACAAGGCGTATGCGGAAGGGTCGGCGTGGCATTTGCGAGAAGCAGGTCGGCGGGATGGGTGCTTGCGGGCTGCGGAAGCGGGTCGGCGGGACGGGCGCTTGCGGACTGCGGAAGCGGGCTCGCGGAGCAGGACCGGAGGTGCGCAGGTCGGAACGCTGACGGTACGGAGCAGGCCGACAGCGGCGGGTGACGTGCGGACACGGTGAACGAGCCGGCGATTGTGCCGCGACACGCGCTGTAAATGTGTAGCGGAGATGCCAGAGCAGGGGTCGGACAGCGAGAGCTCGTGCAGCGGAGATGGGCTGCGGAGCGGCGGGTCAGACAGTGCGAGAAGCGGAGCGGGTCGTGCGGGCTGCAGGCAGCGGGCCGGAGGCACGACGGAACTCGGGCTACGGGATGCACGGAGTGGAACGTGGTGGAACGGTCGAAGGGGATTGAGAGGGGAGAGGGAATTACCTGTGAAGAGGCAGGTTGGAGCCGGAACGTGGGAATGGAGGATGAGGTTCCCTTTTTTTCTTTTAGAGAAAGGAGGAAGACAAGAAAAAGAGGGGGAACCATTTCTTTGGAGGGAGCAGTTGCATGTGGAAGAGGCGGGATGGGCCAGGGTCGATTGGGCCATTTGAGTGAAACTTAGGGTAATCTAGAAATTTTAAAAAAATTTAAATTGATTAAATGATTTTAATGTGAATTATATGTCAATAAACTCACATAATCAATATATATCAATTTAAGTATACCATTTTCAATAAAGAAGCGCAATGGCGCGACCGGGCCATTTAAAAGTTTCTACGCCAAATCAATTTCAAAATAAGCACATCGCCGACATTCATACGCACTTCCAAATTGAGAATGTCTTATTTGATAAATTTTAATATTTTAAAGCTAACGATGTAGTCAATTTCATGGACGGTCGGCCTATGCTCCTAACTTAATATATACGTATGCATCATGAAAGCGCTTGATCGTTGATCCTCAAATCATGAAATATTTATATTCTGACTAGTTTTGATATTTTGAACGTGATGGCAAAGTCTGTTCATCGATCGGAAGTCATTTGAGTTGATTTTGGTGTCATCCTATGCATTTCAGCCTCGATTTGTGTGTCATCACTTCAAATCATTTGACATTCACCCAGACTCATCCGAATTGAGCGCGGACTATCTCATTTGATAGTTTTTGATGTTTCAAAACTAACAACATAATTAATTTCACCTGATAGAGGTCGCATCCGTAGCTCGACTAGATATGCATGTCAATAAAATATCTCGAGCGCTTAATTGATTGATCGTTAGATTTTACAATTTTTATATTCTGATCAATTTTAACGTTCTGAACATGACAGCGAAGTCTGTTCATTGATCGGACGTCGTTTACCATTTTAGTGACGCGTGCATTTTGAGCATTATGCACGTCACCTCCAAAATCAATTGATTCAAGGCTTGACTTTGACTTATGGCACACATATGGAGGTCAATAAATGCCCCCTAATAAATGTGATTCGTGCATGAAGCGAGTCATGTTTGTTGAAAACTAGTTGACTTTTTGGGATGGTAATAGACTTGGTCATTTCGACTTGATTACCTTGCTTACAAAGCTTTTTGATAAGTTTTTCATTAGTATGATGCCTTATTTAAGACATGCTAAATGGGGATTGATCGATTTGGGTCGACTTGTTGGATAGATAAGAGTTCTTACACCATACTCTCTACTTGACTTTCATCTCTTTCTTTTATGTCCTTTGAGTCTCCTCAACCCTTTTTTGTGGTTGGTTTGATGGAGGAATTATCTTATTTATTTTGATGAAGGATTCCGCTGGAGAATTGGTTTATCTGTTCTTGGTCAGCTTTGAAACTTCTTCTATCTAGCCTTAAGCTTGATGGACTTGATGAAGGACTGGCCTGATTTGTCCATATTGACTTGTCAGGAAGTGTATTGGCACCATGAATCATGTTCTTGCTGCTTTGATGGATTCATTGAAGGGTGCATATAGATGACCCAGCCTTCCGACTTATATAGGGCCAATATTGAGTTATTAGTCTAGCAATGTGTGCTTTAACAGACTAAATAACCATAAAGTTCCTTTAGTTCGACCATCAGCTTCGTATGTATCTATGAAATTGCTTCCTCAGTCTTGTGCTTTCTACTTTGATGGACTTGATGAGGAGATTGGTTTTGATTTGTGCTTTGAGCTTGATCAGATCATTTGAGAAGAAATTGTGATATCACCCTACGGGCAATATATAAATTGATTTGGTGCCCAAATTGAGAGTTTTCAATTGTCTTGATCATCGATCAAGTAGAAAGATCTTGGATCTGCTTATAATCAGGATCTTGTTTGAAAGATCGACTATCATCATTGGGTGATGAGCAAGGGCTCTTTCACTATGGCCTTTTCTTACTTGTTGAGTGAGAGCATCAACTAACATTTTGCTTGTTTGTTCAACCTTTAGAACTTACTCGAGTCTTCGACTTAAGCTATAGTGCGTTGGTGGTTTTATCATCAGACTGACGAATGGGGGTTCTTTCATTGCGACCTTTTCTTACAGCTTGTTGAGTGAAGAGAGCGTCAGCAACTCGACCATTTATGGGCCTGTTGAGTCCGACCTTTAGAACCCATCTGTGTCCTAGACTTCGGGATGTAGAGGTTAATGTTTCTCCAATTTAAGTGATTGAAGCCTCCAAAATTGGGAGTTCTTCTGACTTAATCTCTAGAATTTGGCAAATCTAAGAGATAAATTTCTTGACATTTAGGGTTATCTTTTCATGCATTGAAATAGATTCTTTGTGTTCTTGTAAGAACATGCAACTTAATAACGATAATTATGGATATATTTAGGGATTTTGGCATAAAGGTCGATGTCAACCTGAATTGGAATATATTCGAGGATCTCGTCTTATGGCACGATGTCAACTCAAATCAACTTAACATAAACTAAAAAATACCCCCTGTCTTGCAGGGGGAATTCTAAAGCATATTTAGAAGAAATTTCAAGATGAAAATAAATAAATACATCAATATTTAGATTGATATGCTCTTAATAGGGTTTTAACATGTAGCTTTCATTTCATCTATATATAGAAATCTAAAAATGGCCCTTATGTAACAGGGAAATTTTCACGAAAAAGTTCTTCATATGGAGTATGTTTATTTAGAGATCTCAGCATGAAGCACGATATCGACCTAAATAGATATACTAAAAAAATGCTCCCTGTCTCGCAGGGGAATTTCTATTGTACCTCGATAATGTGATCTTCAAGTATAGTACTTTTTCAAGTATCGACCATTAATTGGCGGCATTGGTCTTTCACCCTTTAGGTCAATGAGTTGGTATGCCCCTCCTTGGTATACTTTCTCAATGATAAAAGGGCCTTCCCAATTAGGCTCAAATTTGCTACCAAATTTTTGATTATGAATAATTGGTCTTCTTAGCACCAGGACCAATTCTCCTTTTTGGAATATTCGAGGCCACACCGTATGGTCAAAAGCCTTAGACATCTTTGCTCGATAGACTTCCAGATTTTTGTGAGCTTGCAATCTAACTTCATTGAGCGCGTCGAGTTCCTCCATTCTCAAATGACCATTTTGATCTTCAGTTAGATTGTATTAGATGGCTACTTGAAGTGAAGGTAACTCAACTTCAAGCAGAAGAACTACTTCAATTCCAAATACTAATGAATAGAGAGTGGCTTTAGTCAGCGTCTTGTAGGTAGATTGATATGCCCATAGTGCCTCTATTAGCTTGGTATGCCATTCTCTTTTATTTTTGGTGAGAAGTTTGACCAATATCTTGTTGAAATCTTCCACCAAATTATTTACTCTTGGATTATATATTGAAGAGTATCGCCAATCAATTTTGTGTCGATCGACGAATCTATAAATCTTTACACTTTTAAAGGTTGTGCCATTGTCAGAATTTATTCGGCATGGCACTACAAATCTATAAACTACATTATGCATGAAGAAGTTGATCACTCGGTGTGTAACTTCTTTAAATGGGTAGCTTATTAGAGAAATGTCGTCACGGATGAAGCGATGTCGGTCGATGGTGGATCAATTGGTCCAATTACATCTGTACCCCAGCATTCAAATGGATAGGATGCTATCGTTGGATGTAATGGATTTAGAGGTTGATGAATAAGATTCCCATGTACATGACACTCATGACACTTCTTAGCATGATTAATCTTCTCACCATAGATGGCTAATAATAGCCCATCCTTTTGATCTTTGTCATCTTGGGACTGATGTGCATCACAAAGTCCTTCATGAACTTCAACCATCACTTTTGCTTCATCATCAGGCATCGTGTATATTTGTTCAAAGGATCTACGATATAAAGTGTTGTTGACGAAAGCATAGCGCAACATCCTCTTCTCAATTTGAGTTGCCAATGATTTATTATTTGGTAATTTACCTTCTTTAAAGTAGTCGATGAAGGGTTGCCTCCAATCATGTGGCTCTTCTACAATAAATGTTTCACATTGCTTTTCTGAAGTAATGTCATTCTTAGCTCTTCTTGGTACAACTTCTTATTAATTTTGGGGAGTATGAAGAGCAACCTGAGTCACATGCGACTGGGTCAGATTTGATAATCCCTCTAATATTTTACTGGTTCTAGAATTCATCGAGTAAATATTCCGATCATGACATAATCACCATTCATACTTGTCATTTCTGTAGCTAATTTTGCCAAGCAATCAGCTTTACTATTCTCGGATCGAGAAACTCGAGTTAGTGTGATTTTTGATATATGCTTCATAAGCTCAAGAACTCACTTGTGATAGAAAGCTAACTCAAGTTTATTGATTTTATAGATGCCAAGTACTTAATTTATAATAAGCTGAGAATCGCCAAAAATATGCAAGTTTTGAATGCCTATGAAAATAGCTTCTTCAAGACCTGCCACTAGTGCTTCATATTCAGCTTCATTATTGGTTTTTGGCTCAGTCAATTCATATGATCATCTTATTATCCCTCCTTCTGGTGTTATGAAGATGATGTCAATTCCTGCTCTTGCTTTTGGAAAATTTAGAGGTTTGACTCGTTTGATCAATGAGGCTCCATCAAAGTATATTTCCCAATTTTCTAATTTTTCTCTTTCATGAATGAGCATAATTTGCTCATCGAGAAAATCATCATTAAGAGAAGAGTCCGTAGGGATGGGATGTGCAGCAAGAAATTCTGCTAAGACTTGTCCCTTCACTACTTTGCGTGACATATGTGATATCAAATTGTATAAGCAATACTGCTCATCTTGCCAAGCGACCTGTCTGGTCTTGTCATCAAGTTCTTCAGTGGTTCAATCCTAGAGATGAGGGTAATCTTATGAGATAACATATAATGACAAAGCTTTTGGACTGCAATGATCAATGCTAAACAGTGCTTCTCTATCAGAGAGTATCTCATTTCTGCTCCAATCAGCCTCCTGATATAATAAAGAGCATTCTCTTTGCTTTCTTCATTATATTATGCCAATAATGCTCCAAAAGACTTTTCTAATGCAGCTGTGTATAGAATGAGGGGCTTCCCAGGAGTAGGTGCTCATAGGATTGGTGGATTTAACAAGTAGCTTTTAATGCTATTGAAGGCTTCTTGGCACTCCTTGTCCCACTTGAATGGAACATCCTTCTTCATTAACCTTGCAAACGGTTGACACCATCCTAATAAGTTTGATATAAATCGATGGATGAATGCAAGCTGTCCTTATAAGGAATGAAGCTGACGCAAACTCTTCGGTGGAGGCATCTCCATAATTTCCTTGATTTTGGCAGGATCTATTTCAATACCTTTTTGACATACAATGTACCAAAGAAATTTTCCAGATGATACCCCAAATGCACATTTTAGAGGATTCATCTTGAGATCATATTTTCTGATTCTCTCCAATATAATTTTCAAGTCTTCGAATTGGTTTTCACGATTTAAGATTTTTACCACCAAATTGTTGACATAACATTCCACCTTTTGATGAATCAACTCATTAAAAATACGCGTCATGCCTCTTTGGTATGTAGCTCTAGCATTTTTCAAGCCAAAGGGCATGATCGTGTAATAATAGATGCCAATAGGTGTTCTGAAATATGTATATTTTTATCCTCATGTGCCATTTTGATTTGATTGTATCCTGATGATCCGTCCATGAATGAGAACATGTCGTATTTGGAAGTATTGTCCACTAATAGTTCTAATATTGGAAGCAAAAAGTCATCTTTTGGACAAGCCTTATTTAAGTCCTGGAAGTCAAAGCAAAGATGAATTTGGCCATTTTTCTTCCGAACTGGATAATGTTGGCTATCTAATCTGCATACTTCTCCTTCCAGATGAAGCCTGCTTTGATCAGGTTCTTAGTTTCTTACCTGCTCTTCAATCTCCAATATCATTCACCTAGGAGCTTGCTTAACATTGTTTGGTTTAATAGCCATTTTGTGAACTGCTACATTAGGGGATAAGCCTGACATTTCAAAATATGTCCAAGCAAAGTAATCCCTAAAATTACAAAGTAGCATTTTTAGTTCTTTAACTTTCTCGTCAGGTAGAAGGGCACTAATGAAAGTTGGACATGGATCATCTTCAGCTCCTATGTTGATTTTCTTAAGTTCATTCATAGTAGCTATTTATCAACCATCTTTGAGTTCTTCAGGCACAAGATTGGCTTCCACTTCTTCATCATTTGTAAGAAGAATTTCTTGGAGATCATCTTCTTCATCACTATTAGCTTCGATCTCAGCTTCTATTATATTATAACATATTTTATTTTTATGAGATTTATGGATGAACCCAAGACCTTTAGTGATAAACTTATCACTTCTTCATGATGCCTATGGACTTCTTTAGCTCCACATCTTGTTGAAGACTTAAGTACTATGTTTAGTAGTTTCAGTATGAATTCAAGCTTATGCATCATTCTTCATAATTTCTGTAGATAATATATTGGTATTCTTGTTGGCACTAGCTCATCATAATTTTCATGTTGAGTAGGCTGATCAAAGTTGTGAGGTGAGACTCTTGATTTATAAAATAGAGTTCTGGAATGTTATCAATTCTTTTGAATTTCTTTAGTAAAGAGTCATCTAACCTAAAAAAGTTATCCTTCTTGATGCAACCATCTAAACTTTATTTCCATAAGTAGATTCAAAATCATAGTCTGAATCAGAATCACTTATTTCATATTCTACCTTTCTTGAAAGCTTATAAGTTCTCTTAGATTTGAAATGAATATCTTCTCATTCTTCTATGTCACTTCCCAAGTGAGGAACTGATTTTCTTGACTTAGGTGTAGAATCAAGTGCTTTAGGGAGAGTCATCATTACCTTCTTTCTTCCTCTTTGCTTCTGCTCTTTCACTTTATGAAATTACTTTTTAGTTCTTGAAGTGGATGCTACCACTTCAAGAGGCTCTGCTAGCTTAGGCTCTTTGAGGATGAAATATTTTACATTTTCATAGATCTTTGCTTCATTGACGGAGAATGGTTGTAGGTTACCAAAAATTCTGAATTATTTTCCATCTTTCAGGTACTTCATACATTGATGCATAGTTGATGGGACCATGCCATACTCATGCAAGCCACGGCCGGCCTAAGAGAGCTCTAAATGATGTATCGGCATCGATTACATGAAACTTGACTGCTGTCCTGGATCAATCAATATTCGGTTGATCAAAATGCCATCACTCTCTATAGTAACATATAGAAGACGGTTGTGATCTGCTATCCCCAACATAAGATCCTCTTCAAAAAATGTGATTACTGGGAGATCTTGAGTTTGCAATGCTTCGGTCATGCATTTTTCAGCAAAGTAAGCTTCATAACTCTTCGGATCTTTGAGAGCCTATATTAAAGTTTTTCAAAGATCTTTTGACATCAAGAGAGCCTCGTACACACTTAATTATGTAAGGATCTTTCTCAAATGTGATAGAATATTATAATCTATCTTCTCGCTTGATTTAGGTTTTATCCTAGGATTTTTGGGAATAATATTCTCGTTGACTTCCATTTGTTTGCCTTTGTCTTTATTTGCATTTCCTTTCTTTGATGGTGGTGGTTAGACTTTACCACTTCTCAACTAAACTTGAATTACTTTATCTTGCTTAGATTCTTCTGAAGATATAGTTTCTTCAAATTCTCTTCTTATTCTGGAAGATTGGCCAAATGGGCTAGACTCATTTTTCAACGTCATATTTTCATACGTGATGATATTGATGAGTCTGACTCTTCTCCGTCGGGAAAACATAGATCTTCATCTGAACTGTTATTATCTTATTGAGTAATTAAAAAAAATTGACGTTAGCTTCGTGCTCTTCTTGCTTTCGATAAAATTTTGATGGGTTGGTGGTCGAGTTTGTATGACTACCCTTGTCATTTCAGAGTAATCGATGGTGAAGAACATCTGACATCACGTAGATGATTCGACATGTCTCTATTGGACAAGATTCACCATTATCTTCTTCATCTGATTCAGTAATGCAAAGTTTAGGCATGAAGTGTACAAGCCTAAATGGTCGTCTTGTCGGCTGGTGATACTCCTATAGATTGTTAATGATCTTTCGAGTTGTAGTTTTCTTCTTGATCTTCTTTTTCTTAGCCGACTTCTTTGATTTATGAGACCTGCATTTAGTAGACTATTTCTCATGCTACGATAAAGTAGCCTTATCAGAATACTAAGAAACCTAAATACTTGGTTTAGGCATCTCTCTTAAGTCCAATATAGGTTCAAGTGGGGATTTTCACTTAACACTAGGGACGTCTTTCAGTTTCAGCATTTCTACGCTCTTTTTGGAGACTAATGTTTGACATTCTTCAGTCTGAACTGATGTCTCCTTATGTTTGTCTTTGCTGGATGATACAGAAGAGGACGTAATCATCCTTGTAGACTCTCTTTTAGGGTTGACTAGAATATTGTCGGATAGTATAAATTCATCTCGCCGATACTTCCTTTCTAGCCAATCTTTGAAGACATAACAATCTTCGATAGGATGACTGATCATCTGATGATAGGAATAGTAGTTTGGATTATTGACTTGATTAGCTTCTTCAAGCCTTTAAATTTCTGGTAATTGTAGACCATCTTTGACTGCTTGCCGAAATAGTTTAGCCACACTGTCCCTTCTAAAAGAATATTCTTTGTTCATATTTTTCTTAAGAGATGGCCGCATTCGCTCATCATCTTGTCACTTATTTTGGATGCTCCCCACCACTTGGAAAAGTTCAAGGTTTGTCATTACTTCCTAATACCAATTTTGGCTGTGGATTAGAATATACAGGCTTCTTTCCCTTATCATCATTATACATTGGCTGCTTTTCTTTATCCACGTTGTATATCACCCACTTTTTGCCATTTGAGCTATAGGAAGCGACATGAATTTCATTTCTTCTTGAGTCTGAAGGTTTGTTTCTCTTTGATTTATCTACATAGACTTTAGACTTAGGGCGGCTCAACTTTTCAAATTTAGCCACCCTATCGAGCAAGTCCTGGAATATTGCAATTGACGTCATGCATAAAAATGGTGCCATTTTATCATCCATATTGCTCATTAGCAATTAGATCGTATGTTCTTCTTTCAATTGTTGCTCGCACTTCATACTTAGGTTGTGCCAACGACTTATGAATTTTATCACTGACTCATCTTTCCTCTTTTTCAGCAAAGCAAGTTAGTGATTGTGATTTTCTCGGTTGCACTAGCAAACCTCTTCACAAATATAGTTTTCAATTCAGAAAATATTTTAACTGAATCATTCAGCAATTATGCATACCATTCGAAAGTAGATGAGGTCAGGCTACTGATGAATTGGTGAAAAAGTAGTGCATTATTCCCTCCTGTGTTACCACAAGTAGCTTTAAATTGAGCTATATGTTACTTTGGATTACCAAGCCTACTGAAAGTATTAAATTTCTGCACTGAGTAACCTTTCGGGTACAACACTTGGTCATATTCAGCTGGGTAAGGGCGACCTTTACTCACCAGCTTTTCAACCTGCTTTGAGGCTATTATTGTATTTATCTTTTCATTGATTATCATTTCCAGTTGAGTAGCTATTACCATTCCAGATGTGCTAGCTAGATTTTGAATTGTTGGCTAGAGAGGTAGTGGGTTAGCTTCATTCATCGCTTCATGCGTAGCATGTACTATAGGAGCTTGAGGTACCATAGTGGCTGGTGATATATAAGTTATATTATTAGCTGCCTGTTGATTAGCAGACAAAATAGGTGTTACACTTGATGTGATATTCTTCTACAACATCTCCATCATGATGTTCATTTGTACCATCATATCATTCATTTTGGTACCAAGTTGTGCAACCTCCTTATCTTTGACTTCTATTTGATGTTACATTTCTTTTGCTCTAGTTAGCGCCATGGCATCAATCAAGTAAAGGCTCTTCTTCTTCTTCTTCTATTTCTTATTGTTGTTCTGCTCCTTGCTTATTTTTAGGGAAATAACTTGGCTGCCCTTCTCCTTGTTCATTTATAAAGACAACTGTTATTGGGGCTGTACGACGATGTTGATTATAAAAGCTTGTACCATGCTGATCATTTCTTGGTTCAACCATATAGACATCTTCGACACCTATGATATCTTTCTCATTTTGATCTTCTTCTTCTTCATCTTCATCAAAGATCGAAGATCCGTCCTCTATTTGCTTCTGTGAAGACTCTTCTTCATAAATGTCAAAATCAGGTTCAAGTTCCCTGAGTTCGTGGTGACATTGATGGTGTTGAGCGGAGAGTTCATCTATATCTCTGACCATATAGATAACTTCCACTTCCATAGTGTCCTTTTCATTATTTTCTTCTTGCACACAAATTTTCGATCGACAATTCCAGTGGATCTCTAGTTCAATGTGCGGAACAAATACTTCTTCTATTAAAAAACTATGATCAAAGTCAACCTTCTCTTGTGGGGGTGAAACTAATCGATGAAGGGATCCCCTAGAGGATTCTCCAGGGCGTCGACCATCATGTCTTTCATCAATGATATCCCTTCTTTTGGATATCCACTTCTGATGAGTTAATTTTGAAGCAAATTTCTGAGTATATGTATCAGATGTCACACCTCTTCTATTCTTCAGGACTTCATTACGGGGTCTTGGCCTCCATATTAGGTTATCCTTTCGCCAGGACCTTCGGCAGCATATTTTTGGATACGAGGTCCAAGTGTCACACTCTGATGCTCACCATATGAAGCATACTGGGCTTGCTGACTAGTTACTAGAAGAGATGATAACTTTCTTGGTGGAGCTTCAGTGTTTTCTATCACTACAGGCCTCTGAAATCTTCTTTTTATTAGGCATCTGTCCTTGGCTACTTTGAGAGCTTTATGTATCCTGCGACAGTGTTTCAAGCTATCCCCTCTATGGTGGTGGAGCTTGATGTGATTGGTTCTTCCAAAAAGACTGCTTTATTTCACCAGTAGAGCTACTCCTTTTTACCCACTTTAGGTTGTCAAAGTTATTATGGATAGGGATACTCGCTTCTGGCGACAGCATCGCTTGTTCACTAGCTCGTTCAAACGGAATCTATCATGCCCTCAGCTCAACGTTTCTCCTTCTTCTCCATCTTCTGTCTAATTTCTTCCTGATGAGGAAGCTTTATGATCATACTTTCTAGGTACAAAAAGTTCAATTGACGCAGCAGCTGTACTACAAGGAATTAAAGATACAGTTTTCCCACTAACGGCTCTTTTCGTCACGGGAGCTTCAGATTGACCTAGCCTTTTAAAAACTGAAGTTCTTTGTCAGGAGAACTCTTTGATAGTGATTGGCTGTTGAATTGGTTGGCGCACATGACTAGTATGAGCTTCAATAACTTTAGGCCTTCTAGCATGGCCTTGGACGAATATACCATGAGTGGGTACTTCAGGAGTTGCAGTTACAATAGCCGGGAAATTCAAGCTACCAAATTGAATGGTAGCCCCACCATCTCCTGTGTTGATGATAGCGTTGGCCAAGAAGATGTTCGCACCATAACCTAGCTGAATAGTGAAAAGAGTGCTTTGTAGATCCATTTCTGCAAAAGTGAAAACTCTAGCTCACAAAGGAGCCAATGTTAAATCAAATGTTATACTATGTTCACTCTCAATCAATCTCATATAAGCAAGGATGTGACATGTATCCTCTGACTGCGTGGCTAGGCCAATAGGCTCCACATATGATGCAATTATGACCAGAGTCCTCTGATCGGGTGGTTGTTGTCAAATGACACCGTTATATTATGACCACGACTATAGCCCGTATGCTCCCCAACAGTTTTGTACCTTGAGATGTGAATCATAGGGTACACTTGATAGGGCAAAAAGCTCTCTATCAGCTAAGGTGGATTTAAACTTATCTCTTTAGATAAACAACACCCCAGGTCTATAAGGATTACTTGGATGATGCAACCCATGGCTACTGACAGGGATCCTTTGGTCAGGTTGGGTCGATTACCTCCTTTGACTAAGTAAACTATGGACTACGATAGTCCGGGATGACAGAACCATGGGATCTAGATCGGGAACATCATTATTCCTCCAACCAATCGCTTTAAGCTAACGGTGATGAATTTTATAAATTCTAAGTTCAAAAACTTTACATGCTGCTACTGTACACTATACATTTAGCGATCTAATAACTAGCCTTAATTGAAAGTTCTATCTCAACAATGGGAGGGGTAATTAACTATAGGTGCTTACGTCTATAGGAAACCTAAAACCAGATTTAAAGTCCTCACAAAATGAGGGAAAAATCTCTGGGTATTATCTTATCCACTATTTCATCCTTCTGAAAATTACATTAACATTCAAATCACTCTCTTCATTGAGAGGTCAATGGTGAATTTTCAGAGCCCACAGATTTCTAGTACTCTGCTGGGGATAGGTTTTTCTTTTCATGTTTGGCTAGTCGATTTAGAGCTATAGTAGCAGTGGAGCATGATTAAAATTAAAATTTGAAATTAATTATAATTAAAATTAAAGTTAAATTAATCATCTCGTTATGACTAATCTGCTTGTTCTCTATATCGATGGATCTTCAGAATACATTGTTCATATTGCAGCTAGATCGTGGAGCCAATATTCGTTTGGCTAATGCTTTATTCAATACTGGAGATGCTAAAGCTACCGTCCAATTTGGTAGTGTAAACTTTCCAGTTATCGCTGCTGCAAATAATCCTCTACCTGAAGCACATGCATATTGCACACACCAACCTATGCATGGGAGGGGAACGACTAGAAAGGTCGCTACTGTTGTCAAGGTTCCTCAAGAGAAAGCCTTTGTATTCGAAGGATTGAGTCATCCTGAAGAGCCAGTCATGAAAAGAACTATCACTGGCAGAAAGTTTCAATCATGCCTGTGAATGTGACCACTCTGCTAATTGAACCTTTCACACTAAGAAGGCATAATGTTGAAGCCTCCTCTTCTGGAGAAAAATTGAGTAGAAGGCAAAGGAGAAAAAATGCTGAACTGCAAGCTCAATAGTTGCTGCCTAAATTACTAACCATGTGACTAGACTTGATACTAAAAGTGAGTGTTCTCATTCACAATAAGTTTGAAAATCTCAAGGGGGTGAAAAGGAACAGCTCTACTAGTGATATCAAATAATCATTCTGGGGGCAACGACACCAAGCTAGAACCCCACAAAAGAGGCATCCCAAGACTTTGTCCTCTAGATTGCACATAGTGTTGAAAGTTGTTAAGGAGAATGGTATTATGAAGAAAAAGTATCAATGCCTGATTATTAGAGAAAATGAAAAAGCTTCAATAAAAAAGCTACTCTTAGTGGGTAATGTTCAAGATCATTCTAAGCAATTCATGCAGGGTGAACATCGAGGCCTGACTCTTGGACCACGGGTCCAAGAATCTGTAGTTAAAAGTTTCTGGCAAAAAAGGTAAACAAATTTGGAGACCAGAGCCTCGAAGTGAAACTGCCTTAAAGAAAGATAAAGACGTGACATCTGGACTATTCTCTCACAAAATCCAGTCCTTATGCGCTAATATTTGTAACTGAAATAGTTCTGCCACTTGAAGTTGAACTACAGTCACTCAGAGTATCCATGCAACACGATCTTTTCTAAGACGAGAATATTTGTCTATGGATGGAAGAGCTTGATGCGCTTGACGAGGTCAGGCTATAAGCACAGCAAAATTTAGAAATTTATCGAGTAAGGATGTCTAAAGCATTCAATCATATGGTGCATCCTTGAACCTTTCAAGAAGTGGAGCTGGTCCTGGTGTTGAGAATACCAGTTATTCCTCATCATCATTACATATGTAAGTTTTTCTTGGAAATTCTCTTGTAACACAAGAATGTAGTTATGAAATAAAGCAAACATCTCCTTGAGAGGTCGGTGGCGAATTTTTGGATCCCACAGATTTCTAGCGACTTCATTTGGGATAGGTTTCTCTTTCTATCTTTGGCTAGTCAAATTTGAGCTATAGTAGCAGTGGAGCATGATAAAAATAAAAATTTAAAATTAATTATCATTGAAATTAAAGTTAAATCACTCATCTCATTATGACTAATTTGCTTGTTCTCTATATCGATAGATCTTCAGAATACATTGTTCATTTTGCAACTAGGTCGTGGAGCCAATATTTATTTGGCTAATGTTGTGATCAATACTGGAGATGCTGAAGCTATCATCCAATTTGGTAGTGTAAACTTTCTAGCTATCGCTGCTGTAAATAATCTTTTACTTGAAGCATATGCATATTCTACACACCAACCTATGCATGAGAGGAGAATGACTGGAATGGTCATTGTTTTTAGGTTCCTCAAGAGAAAGCCTCTGTATTCGAAGGATTGAGTCATTCTAAAGTACTAGTCATGAAAAAAACTGTCACTGGAAGAAAGTTTCAATCATGTCTATGAATGCGACCACTCTGCCAATTGAACCTTTCGTATTGAGAAGGCATAATGCTGAAGCCTCCTCTTCTGGAGGAAAATTGAGTAGAAGGAAAAGGAGAAAAAATGTTGAATTGGGAGCTCAACAGTTGTTACCTGAATCACTAACCATGCAACCAGACTTGATATCAGAAGCGAGTGTTCCCATTCAAAACAAGTTTGAAAATCTCAAGTGAGTGAAAAGGAACAACTCTATTGGTGATATCAAACAATTGTTCTACGGGCAAGGATGCCAAGCTATAATCCCACAAAGGAGGCATCCCGAGACTCTATCCTCTAAAGTGCACATGGTGCTAAAAGTTGTTAAGGATAATGGTCTTATGAAGAAAAAGTATCAATGCTTGATTATCAGAGAAAATAAGAAAGCTTCAATAAAAAGGCTATTCTCACTGGGTAATGTTGAAGATCATCCTAAGCAATTCCTGCAGGGTGAATATCGAGGCATTGTGGTGTTTATTTTTGATGTGTGTGTGTGTATGTGGGTGTATATATGGGGGGGGGGGGTTACACCACGGGTGTGGATATACTTATTGAGGTGATCAGGTATGACATCAATGAATAGTGCACCATCTTGAAAGATAGAAATCACTACCCTATGATGGATCTGATCACCTAATAAGGACTCCTAAGACATGATGGGTCTTCGAATACCTGAGATTATTTCCCTACTCTACATGGATAAAGAAAGTGTAGTTTATTTAAACCGGGTTCTAAAATTTCTTATGGGCCCCCCTATAGTTAATTACATCCTAAGAAAGGTGAGTTCTTTAGGAATACTCTCGATTAAAGTAGACATTTATTGTCTCCAAAGAATTGAAATATATGACTATCAATAAATTGGTTATGTTTAGAAGATCAAATGGGATAGATCGAAAGGAGAGATTTATTATTGAAGCCAAAAGAAGATAAGTAGGGGATGCTCATGATACTAGGAAGCCTAGTGAGCATCCCAAACTTTCTAATGATTGGGCTTTATATGTTTGAAATTGAGGAGAGTTATATATTTGATTTGAAATTTTATTAGAAATCTAGAACTTATAATTCTATAATACAAGATTGTGAAAATGTCTAAAAGGTTGTGATTTATGCTTGTAGCCCTAAAGGAAAATAACAATCTCATATCCTAAATTTAGCGAGCTTTAGCGAGGGCCAAAGCATGACCTACATCTAAGGCGAAAGTGGGTATATTATTTACCTCCATTATAGAGAGTAAATCACCCGACTGATTGACTTATAACTGCCTCGAGTGGCAGCCAGCTAACTCCTACATTTTATAAACATTAAAGCTTCATAATTAATCTTTCATACATACTTAACTAATATTTTGTTAATTGAGAAGCTTAAAACATATAAAATTTGTAGTAAGTTTTTACATATATGTGATTGGTATATGAAAATAGAGCGTGAATTTTTTAAAATCCATTTAATATTAGTAAAAACTCTATAATTTTAAAAGTGTAAAAAAAATGAAGTTTAAATCAATATATAAATATTTATTTAATTAGATGATATTATATATGATTTATTATTATTAAATTTATAATAATTCACACACATCTTACACAATCTCATAGAGTAAATAGTATTCACTATTTGAGGGTGATAAATCAACTCTGATTTGAAGAAAATGACCATAAAATACAAGTAAAGATTTGTTAGTATAGAATTGCTGAAAAAACATATTATTATTTATTTTACAATACATATCATTTTAAAATTATATTATTCATATATATAATCATGAATATTTATATATTTATATGTATATATGTGTGTATTATATTTCAAATTAATTTCAAGTTAAATTGATGTTATTTCAAGTAAGCCAACTTTGAATTATGATCAAATGATTTTGATTTAAGCAAGTCATCTCCGAATCAAAATAGACCAATTTTTCAAAATCAACTTAAACTAATAATTGAATGTGTTTCAATATTTTGACAAATATCAATCCTAAATGTTCTTTAGAAATTATACTATAATACATTTTTCACACTCATCACTTCTCCACATTTTATGTTCAGCTGTGAATATTTTTTTTACAAGTCAATTGACCAATGCTTATCCTCTAGAAAGCTAGATAAACAAAGTAATCCCATCTTATCATTCATAAAATATTTTTAAAAATGTAAATATTTATATTCTTTATTTTTTAAAAAGTATAATATTAATTATATAATAATATATCATATTTATATACGCATTAATACATAACAATACATAACAATTCACAACTAATAAATAATAACTGTATATTAATAAACTTCATATGGCGTTATATTATTAAAATTCAGACATAAAATTATATATGGACTCATGTAATAATCTCTCATTTATTTGAGATTAAAAAATATATACTAAATAAGATTTGTTCGATTTTCACTCAAAAATCAGGTGAGGAGACCCATCTACAAAATTAATATTAAAAAAAGTTTAAAATAAAAAAGAAAGAGAGATAATAAATTCAGTATTAATTTTAAGCTCAATACAATCATTCTCAAACACAATAATACCCGGAGGAAAACCAGAAACGAATTAGCATATAAAAGCCATAGAAAGATGAAAATGAGGAAGAAAAGAAAACATAGATCTGTCCACAATGACAAGGAGTAAAATTGCAGGTGATCGTTGAATGGCCGGAAACGTCGGAGTTAACTCTCCGGAATCTCAGCGCCTTCATTAATGCTTCTCTCAGGAGTAGGCAATTCATATTACCGATCACGCTGCGTAGGGTAAGGAAGCTTAATGTTATAGCGTTAGGCGCCATCGCCTCTGGAGAAGAGTCGGCATCGTCGCCCGTGACGTGGAGAGTCCATAGGGTCAATTTCGTATTTCACGGCCACCGCACCGGCGTTTAATGACACCACCCTCTGTCGAATGGCGGCAATTTTACGCCACATTGACAGTTTAAAATATGGAATTGGAATAAATAGATCAAGGAAGTCAGATGAAATTGATGTGTTATCATGGAGTTATGAGAAAATTATGTTCATTCTAAATAATTTTTATTCTCATATATTATTTTGAAATAAAATGTAAATTAAATTACAACAAATAATTGTCTTATTTGATATCTTTATCATGAGAATAAAAATAGATTAAGACTATCTTGTTTAAATTTTTTATCAGGATGAGATTTAAATTTTGGATTGAGTTAAACATAATTTTTTATTAATTTATTATATATTAAACTCATTAATTACAAATGAAATTTAAAAACCGTGAGATCATAATTAAAATTTGAAAAAAATTAATAAATTTTGATGGGAATATCTCCTTTTTTCATAATCTATTTTATAAAAAATAAACGTTTCATAAATATCTCAAACTTGTTATATGTACGTAAATCTATAAAATAAAACATTATTTATAATCTAAATATAGGAAAAAGGGAAAGCAACGCTAACTGAAGCTGGTCAGAAGTTTTAAATCGAATATCAACCAGTTGCTGCCCTTCAAAGCCTACAACCCTGCGTGGGCTGCTAATCCACCAGCTTGCATATCCTTAATTAGTTGAGTGAGAAGAGAGGTCTTCGGGATACACAGTTACCCTTAAACAAATAACCTTGTCTTATAGTGAAATCTGCTAGGGGTTGTTTAAAAGACACTTCTTCCAATGTTCAGCAAGTCCTCATCAATTTCATATAGTTTTTGAAGTGATTCCATACCAGTTATCACAGATCAAACAGCCACAAGTAGATTAGACCCTCCACTAAAGGCATCGACCACCTTAATGCACTTTCTAGCCTTATGTTAAATCACAAAACCTAATTTCTGTAAAAATAGCACCCAACGAATGTGGGCACAGTTTAAATTTTTCTAAGAT
Source organism: Cymbidium sinense (assembly GCA_021442155.1). Taxonomy (NCBI): domain Eukaryota; kingdom Viridiplantae; phylum Streptophyta; class Magnoliopsida; order Asparagales; family Orchidaceae; genus Cymbidium; species Cymbidium sinense. The sequence continues at coordinate 25,691,409 of CM038232.1, read as the reverse complement.
TGCAAGAATTGCAAGGATTTGTGAGCACTATATAGAACAAATTATTGATGAATCATGTTAATGTTCCCATTACTTGAGCTCCCTCACCACAGCATAAAGCTCGAGTTCATAGGTTGACCATTTTTGACGAGTGACACTTAACTTCTCATTGAAAAACTTGATGGGCTTCTCTTCTTCTGTGAGAACAGCACCATAACCTACACCGGAGGCATCAACTTCCACTTGAAACGGTTTTTCAAAATTAGCCATAGCAAGAACTAGAGCTTGGCATAGCACAATTTTTATGTCCTCAAAGTTGTTCCGTTGTGACTGTCCCCATTCGAGTGACCTTTTCTTTGAACATTCTGTAGTGGGAGCCACGATGATACTGAACCCCTTTCTTCTGAATTTGAGGTGAATTTGAGGTGGTCCACTTCACTGCTCACTTTGATGCACCAATTATGTGGTGTCTGACCCAACATATGTGCGAGGAGTAGAAACTTAACTCAAATCATCTAGAATTTCTCCCGGACCTCATCACTTTCCTCAGCATCATCAGTGTCAAGTTCTTCACAGATCTCGATCTTTTGCTCTGGGACGGATCCATTAGGCATAGAAGACAGAAGTGAACCATGAGCAGGTTCCAATAATGATGCACGAGATCCAAGGCCAGTAGGACAAGATGGCAAAGATAGTGATGCTGACGACTCGGATCGTGAATGAGAAGGTATTTGTTGCCTAAAAGCATTATTTTTGTCATCATTGTTGGAGCTCAGCTCACCTAAACCTTCAACAGGAATGAGTTCTCCTTAAGTTTCTTGCTTAAGGCTTACTTGGAGGTATAGGCCTTCCTGCACCATTTTGTTTCAAGCATTTCATTTTCACTTTTAGAATTAGAATAGGTGGATCCTACTTTTCTCAACAATGCATCTGCCTCTACTTTTGTTCCACTACCTTCCGTGATATGATCTATACTTTTAGTTGGCACCTCATGCTTAATAAAAATATCTTCCACATATTCAAAGCCATTTATATCACCTGCTTCACCAAAAGAAACTTCATCACTAAACACCCCATTCTCAGTCTTTTCAACGGCTAAATCTTCATTAGCACACTCCGAAACTATTTTTTCATCCTCTGGAACTGAAGATGTTTTCCTCATTCCTTCTCTATCTTCAGCTAGAGGAGCATGCCAGACACACCAGCCACATCTATCTTCTCGTAAGAATCAACTGCCTCTTATTTTTGCTGCCTTCGGTGATCACCTCAACATCAAGTGGCCCAGTCAACTTCTGAGCCAAAGAAGAAACGTCAATTGTGGCAAAACCAACTTTCAAGTCTTTAGCATCACCGTTGAAGTCTTCTGCAAGAAGGGCGCCAAATGAATTGCCAAAATGTTCCGGGTCATGTGCACGATTAACTGTAGCCTCTTGAGTTGTAGTTGTCGCAAGCTACACAGATTTGACAACATGAACCTGAAAAATGGAAATGGATTCAAAGCAACAAGCTCATTGTTCTCAAAGTTCAGATCACTATCCTCAACTTTAATTGAATCAGAAATCCTCTCAGTCCCCTCCCGCAAGCTAGGATCACTATTATTTCCTTCATAAACTGTTCCACTCTCCACCTCATCTAAAAAAGGTTTCTTCAAACCAGATGCATCAAGTGGCGTATAAAAGGTATCAAAATACCTGACTATGTCCACAATGACCTCATTGCCATCAGAATCCTTCAGCTGAGGATGAGCCTTGCATGAATTTGTAGCAGCTAGACGTGCCGCCTCCAACTGCGCAACACCTTCTTCTTCAACCCTACTCCCACCAATGATCCCAACCCCATTCTCCGTTCAGCCCTACGAATACAAATAACCAAAACCCTACATTATTACTTCCAAAGCAAGAAATGTTTGTGCAAGAGGATTAGTAAAAATTCTAAACTCCCACTAAGCAAAAAGATCAGTATGTTTCATAAACAAATATAGTCAATACACTCATCGTTATAGCAAAAAAAAACTTAAAAAAAACATTCCTTAGCTTCTCAATTCCATCAAACAAAATCATTAATATGTAAATCAAAAGCTAAATATTTTTAAAGCAAACTAAATCATTCAAAATTTTGATTCAATTTGATTTTTAAGTTATTACTAAATGATGCACATTCCTAGGCGATGGGAGGGTGTCGAGCATCTTTAGATTAGTCATTAAGGGGTTGTTTGATAGTTGAAACTAGTTGGATTTATATAAATATCACTTAATAGTTTTTTTTAATATTTCCAATGCTTAATATTATTTATTCATTTCTAATTTTTATTTATGAGACTCAAAATGATCTATATTTCATATTTCACATATATGCTTCTATTTACAATATATATATATATATATATATATATATATATATATATATATATATATATATATATATATATATATATATATATCTGTAATGGTAGTAGTTTATTCATCTTTTTTTCTTCAACCAGCTGTCGCCTGTGCTCTGGCGATTTCCTTTTCCCCTTTCTTCGTGTGGCTTCCTAATCTCTCTTTCTTTTCGACAGCCTGCTCTGATTTCGATTTTCTTGAAATGCAAGCCTGCTGATGATGGACTCGACATCAGCTCCCCCTTGGGGAAACCAGCTTCCTCTCTTGCGGCTGTTAAATTTCCTGAACCCTCGGGAATCTCCGGTTCAAATCATTCCATGGCATCTAAATCCTTCAAAGATGTTCTTGCGGGTAAGGCGAAAAACACAAGTGAATCACTTGAGCTTTTATCTACGTCTTTCCGGGGTGTACCTGCAATCATGTGTGCGGATTCGGTGGTGGAAAAGCTTGCTAAGCCTTTTGAATTTACACTGGTTGGTAAATTTGCGCTGTGACATCCTTCTATGGATAACATTAGATCCTTTTTTCATAGTCTTAAACTCTCTGGTGTGTTTTCTATTAGATTGATTGATTGACATGTTCTGATTCAGCTTTCTAATGATCTGGATTACTCTTGAGTTTTTTCTAGACATTCGTATTTTATTTTTAACTGTCAGATGCATTTGTTGAAATGGACACCTTTTTTCGACATTAAGGAGGAGTCTCTTATTGTTCATGTCTGGTTTTCCATTCCCAACCTTCACGTGCATTTCTTTAATCTCGAATTTCTCTTTGTTGTGGTTGGGTTGTTCGGTCGGCCTCTTCAATTGGACCAGGCGATTGCTTCTAACACTAGACCTTCTATTGCCCGGATACTTGTTGAGCTGGATATAACTAAAAAATATCCTAAGAAAATTTGGTTAGGATTAGAAAAATATGGTTATTTACAAAAAGTGGAATTTGAAAACTTTCTTGTATTTTGCTTTCATTGTAAAATTCATAGGCATGGATTTGCTGAAGGTTTTGTGGTTCACCCACACTTAAAGAAAAATACTGTTGTGCCCTCCAAAGCTGCTCCGTCTATTAAGGCTCCTTTGATTGAACCACAAAATGTTATGGCGACTAATACACTTGTACCGATATCTGACGGCCATTGCCTTGAGATTCTTATCCCTCAACCTGATTCTACGGCAGCTACGCCTGACCATTTGCAGGTTGGCACGCTTGCTAATAATGATGTGGTTCCTTCTAATAAAAATCACTTACAATGAAACAATATTGGCATTAATGTTACTAATAGCAGCTCTGATTCCCCTATGGTTACTGATTCCCTAACTAATGCAAATATACCTACCTCTGTTTCACCATTAACTAAAGGTCAAGTGAATGATCTTGTAGGAATGGCTGATGTGCAATATTTAGAGATAGTTTCTACTCCTGATTTAAGTATTTTTGTTTTGCCTACTTCTAATCCTTCTTCTGCTTCTTCTTCTAACCTTGACCTGATTCGAAATCCGATCTTACATCATAACACAGAATTGGAAGAAAGTGAAATGGCCTACAACCCCCAGGAGCCTCTTTTCACCAAGCATTTTACTGATCATTCTTTATCTGACGGTGAGGCTGTGGATATGGCCAATAATTTTCAGACAGTTATAAAAAAGAAAAACAAATCCTCTAAATCTAAATTTCCTAGCTTTGTCAGAGTTACTAGATCTGGCTCCTCTCATCAAAATAAATGATTTCTTTCCTCATTTGTAATGCGAGAGGGATTGGTTCCCTCTCTGTTCGCAATAGAATCATTAATTTAGTTCGGACCCATAATATTTCTTTCTTGTCCATTTTGGAACCCTTTATCCTACCCTCTAAGATTATTTTTAATTTAAAATTTAATTATGTTTACATCTTCTTTTAAAAAATTTATTGAATTAGACTTCTACTATTTTATTTAACAGCGAAGGATTTTTTATTTAATTTAGTAATAATTTAAACACTGCTCTTAAAATTCCACAACCTTCATGGACAAAGTCTTCCATAGCTATACTGCATGTAAATACCCCCTCAACCAAAAGAGCAACTCAACACTTGTTATTTATTTTCATCAATTCTAATTGTTGTCTTTTATTCATTTATGAAGAAGTCCATACTCTGTGAAAAAGCCTAACACACCATGTAAAATATACAAATAAATTATATGCATGTCATAATTACTATAAATTATTTTTGTTTAACCTTTCATTCGAAAATAAAAAATAAAAAATATATCATAAAATAAGAAATTTTATAACAAAAATTAGGGAAAAAGTCCCATAAGCTTGAATTGAGCTTGAGCCTATGCCTAGTAGTGGTCGAGGGGCCCTCTATCTTTAATTAATATCAAAAAAAGTTAAATATATTTTAAGTATTTAATTTGAGCTCATTTGGAATAGAGTCATATTTTATTTAACAGCGAAGGATTTTTTATTTATTGTAATCATCAAATCTAATTGTTGTCTTTTATTCATTTATGAAGAAGTCCATACTCTGTGGAAAAGCCTAACACACCATGTAAAATATACAAATAAATTATATGCATGTCATAACTACTATAAATAATTTTTGTTTAACCGTTCATTCGAAAATAAAAAATAAAAAATATATCATAAAATAAGAATTTATAACAAAAATTAGGGAAAAAGTCCATAAGCTTAAATTGAATTGAGCTTGAGCCTATAATTGAGGGGCCCTCTATCTTTAATTAATATCACAATTTTTAAAATATATTTTAAGTATTTAATTTGAGCTCATTTGGAATAGAATCATATTTTATTTAACAGTGAAGGATTTTTTATTTATTGTAATCATCAATTCTAATTGTTGTCTTTTATTCATTTATGAAGAACTCCACACTCTGTGGAAAAGCCTAACACACCATGTAAAATATACAAATAAATTATATGCATGCCATAATTACTATAAATTATTTTTGTTTAACCTTTTTATTATAAATAAAAAATAAAAAATCTATCATAAAATAAGAAATTTTATTACAAAAATTAGAGAAAAAGTCTCACAAGCTTAAATTGAATTGAGCTTGAGCCTATGTCCTAGTGGTCAAGGGGCCCTCTATCATAATGAAGACCAACATTTAATATATTTTAACTCTTTAACATTTGACTCAACACTCAAAATAAAGAAAAAAAAATTTTATTTCAAATTGTGTTTGAGAATTTATCTTGCTTTATTCTTATCTTTTAAAGCAATCATAATTACGTTTGGTTAGTTTTTGATTATTTTTCAAAAAAATTTATGATGAGAAATAACTTTTGAGAACCAGAGTTATTTGAGTGTGGTGGTTGTTAGAAAGTTGTTGTTTAATTTTCAATATATATATTTAACATATAATATTTTTTTTCTTCAAAAAACTATTTTCCCTATAGTTATTTTATAATCATATTTGTGCTATTTTTCATTTGAAAGAATCACAATTACGTTTGGTTATTAGTTTTTAGTTATTTTTCAAATAATTTTATGATGAAATAACTTTTGAGAATAGAGCTATTTGAGTGTGGTGATCAAAATGTTGTTTGAATTTTTTAAAAAAAAAAAAATACACTCATAATATTTGTTTCAAAAACTATTTTTCCTACAACTATTTATAATCAGCTTTATAAAAAGTTATAGCTATCTCAAACAGATTCTTAAATTATTGAAATGAGTAGGGCAGAAAATCTATTTATATTAATTGATAAAACTATTGATCTTATAACTTTTTATTATTATTTATTCAATTCAATCTTTTTAGGGTTGAGAATAACACGACGATGATGAGCACAATTTGCTCTTTTATAGCAAATCGAGGTTGTTCAGTAACCTTAGAAAATAATAGCTTATAATACTCTTTCAGTTAGATAATTTATTACGTGTGGAGTTTAGATCTTGAAATTGTATTTAGACGTCAATATCATAACGTCAAGTGGCACTATAATAATTATTATATATTAGCTATAAAATATTGTGTATTTATTGAATGTATATTATTATTATTATTATTATTATTATTATTATTATTATTATTTATTATTATTATTATTATTATATTTAGGGTAACCCCATATAGAATTTTATTGCTAAAAAGGGTTACAAGGTCCTTAAGAGATAAACTCATAGCTACCTCAAAGAGCTACAACATCCTAGAGTGAATTCCCTCACTAAGTACAACAATAAAAGAAAAAAAAACAACCAAGGAAAGCAAAAAATACACAAGAGCAAAAGCAAGGCTAATATTGACAGAATATTGAGGTGAAGAAGTTTATACCTCAAAAAGAAATGACCGAGAAAACAACACAAAATATGCAAACATCTAGAAAAAAGTTATTACCGTTAAAATGATATGAGTTAGATCGGTGGAAGAAACATAAAATTGAGAAAAAAAATGAGAGTTGTAGAAAAAGCTCCAAGCACTCCACACTTTGGGCAAACCATGTGCATCAAAACAAAGGAAGGGATATTGACGTATACTACCAACCAAAGAATGGGTGAACTCAACCATCCATCATAGCCTACAAAGGAGACAATCCATCCATTGGAAGAGTCGTGTGGCCAAATGGATATCAAAATATAGTAAGGCCTACATACAGAGGATAGAAAACCACAGATACAAAACATAAAGGAAGGCGACATTTCTTTATCAAGAAAGCCCAAATAGTGCCAGATATCAATGCCCACAAAAACCACCCATGTTTCATTCCATAACGATAAAAATAAAACAGTCGGCGGGATAAGTAATAGCATCAAGTCGGACAAGCTTGCATGAATCAGATATAAAGCTTCAAAAGAACACATACCGTAATGAGAACATCCATACAGAAAACCATAATGATATTGTAAAATACCGGCTAAAACAAGCCCTCAAACTAGGCTAAAGCTTCCACAATGAAATATTAAAAGCGAGAATCCTTAGTTGACCAAACGGATAACCACATAACACCAAACAACAAACCCACCATAACTACCGGTCGTGGTGAAAATAAGCGGGCCCAACAGAAAATGATATAGGAAATGTCGTAACAGCAAGCAGACCATAGGAGAAAAGAGGAGACTCACCAGTGGGTACAATAGAGAAAGGTGAGGGGATATAATCCCAGGCATTGAAGGAAGAGCACAATGCTAAATAGGACAAAATTTAATATATTAGACAAGAAAAGCTATCCAAAATTGGAGCTACAACAAGTACCACTTGGAAAACAACCGAAGAAACCAAGGGATCTGAGAAAAAGCATGAAATATAGAAAATGAAACAACATAACCCAAATAGAACATTAAAACAATCCAATCAGACTAGTGGCACCCAAATGCCATTCGAACAAGTGAGGGGATAAAAGCAGCACACAAGCCTAAGATGGGAGGTTAGCCCCCACCCAACCAAACAGTTGAAACAACTAGGAAATAAAATAAATTTAAAGGTTTCTAACATAGGGAAAACCTGTTTTACCTAATTTCACAAGCCCCTGTAAGAAGGAAGGAATATTATCATTGGAGAATAAATTCACAGAAGAGGATTTTCCACCCCAATTAGTAAGGAAATTAGCACCGGAATTACCTTCCCAATAGGTATGAGAAATATGGTAATCAAGGGTGGCAACAAGCCTGCTCATGTGGTTAAGTAAATAGAAAGTTCAGCGTTACCATGAGCTCCCGATTTTAATAATTCCAAGAGGAGGAAAGCATCAATTTCAAAACAAAATTTTCTTGAATCCTTTCTAAATGCAGACAAAAATTTCATAGTTAAGACCATAAATCTCAGTAAAAAGAATAGAACAGGGTCTTAGAGGAACATCAAATGCGGCGATCACCTTTCCTCTATAGTCTCTTAAAATCCCTCCACAACCATAAAGGCCATTAGAAACTGATCCATCAGTGTTGACCTTAATGACATGATAATTAGGCTTTATCCAATATATAATTTTATGAGTATACTCAAACTCTAAGAGGGAGATTAATCCCAAGGTTAAGAGCCAAATGTTTAAATCCTTTTTAGCTAGAGGGAGTAATGAGGTTAGCTTTATAAAAAGATGTAATTTTACATTTAGTTCTAGCAATAATAATGGTGAAAGTTCATAGGAATTCCATGATGTTTAGCATCATTTCTTTCCCACCGTGATATACCAACAGAGTAGTAGCTAGCACACCTTTGACATGACCCTTGAGTATAAGAAAGAAAATTTTAAGAAGTTGGGATAGAGAAGGATCCATCAAAGGGGAGAGTATTTAACATACTGTCATACCATCTCCAAACCTTAGCAGCAATAAGGCCGTTCACGAAGACATGAGCAATAGTTTCAATGTGAACATAGATATTGTATATTATATATTAATATTACAATAATATATTTCACTTTACAACTAATATATAATAATTATGTATTAATCAAATATCACATGACATTATATTATTAAAGTTTAGATGTAGAGTTAACCATACTCCAGTAATATTCTCTTTTAGTTAGTTATGAACATCTTTTTTTTTTTGGGGAACCCATATAAGAAATTTTATTGCTAAAAAAAGGTTAAAGGGATAAACTGAATCAGAAAGAGCACAAACATCCTAGAGTTAATCCACAAGTACAACCCACACAAGAAAAGAAAAGAGACCAAAGAAAGCAAAAGAAGAAATGACATGCAAGAGAAGAAAACAGAGTCTGCAAACATCTATATGAAAAGGTAGCACCGTTAAAATGATATGAGTTAAATCGAATGAATAAACATAAAAGCTGAAAGAAAGAAGGGAGTTGTAGAAAAGGCTCCGGAACAATCACACCAACTTGGGGCAGCCACAACCATGTGCATCCAACACAGGGATACAACAGACATGCTACTACCACCCAAAGAAGGGGTGAAGTCAACCATTCATCATAGCCTAAAAACTTGGGGAGACAATCTATCCATTGGAAGATCATGTGACCCAAAAAAGTAGTATAACCAAGGGGTAGAATGCCATAAAGATACAAAAGATGAAGGAAAGACAGCATTCCTTTCTCAGCAGGAAAGCCCATATAGTGCCAACAACTATCAGAATACCAACCCACCCAAGATTCATATCACCACGATAAATTTCTAAAAAGGTCAGCATGATAAGAAATAACATCCAAATTCGGAAATGCTTGCAAGAATACCGCTAGGTATACACGGTTCCAAATGAACACAGCATAACAGAATTAGTGAGAACATCCATACAGTAGGTCCATGAAGATATGATAAAATACTGGCTGAAATTAGCACTCAAACTAGACCTAACACTACCACAATAGGACCGCTTAAAAGCAGAAATCTTAATTACCCAAACAGCAGTCAACCGCACAACACCAAGCAAAAAAATAGCAACCACAACCTCCGTGTCATTCTGACCAAAAGCCATAAAGAGCCCAAAGAAAAGGATAAATGTAAAAGCAAGCAAGTCACAAAAAAAAAATGAAACAAACCCTGGTAATGAAGGAAGAGCACAATGCCAAACAGGAGGGCATATCGCTTAAATAAAGAACAAGAGAAACTATCAGTTACAACAAAATGTACCTTGGAGTACAACCAGAAAGGCTGCAAAGGAATACTTAAGAAATGCACGAAATACATGAAATGATACAACAATAAGGCATAATCCAAATATAACATTAAATCATTCCAATTGGCTAGTCAGAAATACCATTCGACCTAAGGAGGGGATACAAGCAACACACCAGCCTAAGATGGGAGATAAACCCCCACCCAACCAAGAAGTTGAAACAAAAGCAAAAAAATAAAATTACAAGTTTCTAACATAAGGCAAACCCATTTTATCTAAATTCACAAGCCCCCGTAATAAGGATGGGATATTATCATAGGAGAATAAGTTCACAGAAGAGGATTTTGCACCCCAATTAGCTAGGAAATCAGGAGTTGCCTTCCCGATAGGTATGAGAAATATGGTAGTCAAGGGTTGCAAGAAGCCTCCTCGTGTGATTAAGTAGGTAGAAAACTTTAGCATTGCCATGAGCTCCTGATTTTAATAATTCCAAGAGGAGGAGAGCATCAATTTCAAACCAAATTATTTTGAATCCTTTTTGAATGTAGATAGAAATACCATAATGAAGACCATAAAGTTCAGCAAAAAGAACAGAACAAGGTCTTAAAGCAAAAAAGCAACAATCCTTTCCTCTATAGTCTCTTAAAATCTCTCCACAACCATAAAGCCCATTAGAAACCTGATCCATCGGTGTTTACCTTAATGACATGATAATTAGGCTTTATCTAATGTATAATTTTATGAGTACACTCAAACTCAAAAGAAGGGAAATTAATCCCAAGATTAAGAGCCAGATGCTTGAAACCTTTGAAGCTAGAGGGAGTAAGGAGGTTAGCTTTATAAAGAGAAGTAATATTACATTTAGTTCTAGCAATAATACGGTGAAAGTTCATAGGAATTCCACGATGCTTAGCATCATTTCTTTCCCACAGGATATACCACAGTAGTAGTAAGCACACATTTGACATGACCCTTCGTATAAGAAAGAAAATTTTTTAGAAGGTGCAAGATAGAGAGGATCCATCAAATAGAAGAGTATTTAACATACTATTATACCACTCCAAACCTTAGCGAATAGGGCCACTCATGAAGACATGATCAGTTTCAATGTGGAAGCAACATTGGCATTTGGAGGGAAGATAAAACCTTTTTTTTAAGGAGAATGGCATCCACAGGAATGTAGTGCTTAAGGATAAACCAAGTTTAGAGCGAGAAAGAGGAAGAGATAGAATTACTCTAGATTTTAGAAAAAACTAAAGATTCTTGACTTTTAAATCTGAAAGCATGCCACACATCCTTGAAGACAAAATCTCTAGAGGAGGAATTCTTAAAAATGATTTGGTCAGATTAATTAGATGTTGGATTAATATTAAATATTTTGTTAACGATCACATTGGGGACATAAGAAACCAATTAAGCTATATCCCAAGTGTTATGTGTAATGAAATGGCAAACCTTAATCCTCTTAGAGTAAGTTGAGTAAGTGAGTCAATAGAACTCCAAACCTGCCCAATTATCTTGCCAAAAGAAGGAGGATCCCAATTTACACCCAGGAGATCGATTCTCGCCACTTGGATATTACAAAGTCTTCTCCACACTTGAGAATCCCGTTTGAAAGAACAGATGAGGGAGTGTTTACCCTTACAAGATTACGAGGATAAATTGACCAATAGCTATGATTGCTCCTTAGATTCCACCACATTTTGTATGAAATGCATTTAATGGAGTCTTCTAAGGTTTTACATCCTAAACTACCTTCATTTAAAGGCCCACAATAAGTGTACCAGCTAGCCCAATGTATTTTTTTTGGAAGACGAGATAGAACCCCAAAAGAATTTGTTAATAAGTCTGTTAATCTTTTTAATGATAGAAGTGGTAGGCACAATAGTGGATAGCAGATAGAAAGGCAAGGAGAAAAGAATACTTTTAATCAGGATAAGTCTAGCTCTAAATGATATTAAATGGAATTCCAAGAGGAAGTTTTCTTATATATTTTTTGAATCACCTCATCAAAAAGGGAAGATCTTTTCATGCCACGATATAAAGGGGTACCTGTGTACTTAATAGAATTTGATGAGCAAACCCCGAAATACTCTTAATGGCATTGATCCTAGGAGGTGAAATTGATGTACTAGCAATAAAACCACTTTTGTCAGGGTTAATTTTCAAGCCAGTTTCCCTCCCAAACAGAGTAAGGAATGTACAAAGTTTTCTAACATAGCGAGTAGATCCATTGCAGAATATAGTGAAATCATCCGCAAAGTTGAGGTGGGAGATAGGAAAACTATCCCTAGTTTTATAGAACATGTTAGGCATTTTATTAAACATTTGTTCAAGACTTCAAGAGAGATATTCCACCTCGATAATGAAATGGGCCGGAGAAAGGGGATCCCTTTGCCTTTTCCCATGGGAGGAAGAGAAGAAGCCATGAACCTTACCATTTAATAAGTAATGAAAACCAAGAGTTCTCAATACCATTCTTAATTAATGTAATAAAATGATTGAAAATCCAAAAAGAGTCAAAATTTTATAAAGAAAAGTCCAGCCAATGTTATCATAAGCCTTGGAAATGTCCAGCTTAAAAATTAGGTTCCCACAACGAACCTTAGTATTTAAATCATGAACAATTTCTTGGGTTAACAGAATATTATCAGAGATAGATTGACCTTTGACAAAACTAGTTTGATTGGGGGAGATAATTCTATGAAGTAAATTGCCTAGTCTATTAGATAGAGATGAGCTTATTGAAAAGGGTACAAAGACTAATAGTCCTAAAATGGTTCCAAAGTTCAGGGTTATCAATTTTAGGGATTAGGATAATGAAAGTGCTAGAAAAGTATTTGGGGAGAGTCCAAAACAGCTTTAATCAAATCTTCTTTGATAATATGACAACTCTTTTGAAAAAATAAAGTCATAAATCCATCAAGTCCAGCCACCAAATCCATATTCATATTCTATAAAGTAGAAGCTATTTCAGACTTAGAGGGAAAAGAAGTAAGCATATTGTTATCTTCTTCAGATATGATCTTAGGGATAACTTTAGGCAAGGATAACTCATCATAGCTCACATTTTTGTTAAGGAGTTCAAGAAGAAAGATATACTGACTCAAGCTCCTTATTATCGAACACTAGCTATTATCATTAGTTTTAATTTTTTTAATGTGATTGAGAGCCTTTTTCTTTTAATCATAGCATGAAAATATTTGGTATTTCTATCTCCATTAGATATCCTCTTAAAGAAGCCTTTTGCCTCCAAAAGGTCTCCACCATGTCTTGGTAGCATGTTAACCTATCTTTGGCATGGTTTAATAAGATAATTTATGGTTTAATAGTTATCGACATCTTGTTATGATTCAAAAATAGGCTTTTATTTATGAGACAATTTTTAATATTTGATATGATAATATTCTTTTAATATTGAATAAAATTTATGATCTTATAACTTATTTTTTAATTTAATCATGCAAAGGAAACATAGTATTTCTGACGAGCGAATGTGACAATTGACAAAGTCTTTTGTCTAACTATAAGGTCTTTCCCTCTGGATTTAAAGAAAATATCCACTTCAGTTTTTGTTTTTTCTTAACACACATTTTAATTTTAAAGTCGTCAAATAAAAATCATAAGTATGTATAATACAAATTTAAAATTTATTATAATTTTATATTTTAAAGGAATTTTAAGATCTATTATAACTTAAGTTATTTTTTAGTACATTGGCCAACTAAAAATTTACTCAAATTTTCAATTACTATGTGCCAATAAAATCCAAATTGTTGAAAATTAATTTTATGTTCTAATTTTGTAAGAGTATTTTGTGGCCACACACACACAATCGATGGAAGATTGGAACTTCAAATGTGCCATCATTTTTATATGAGAAATTTGAAAAAAAATACTAAAGCCTAGAATATTTGAAATGATTCACTTTATTAGTAGATTATAAAATCCACTCTTCCCTAAATTAAAGAAGATAGGTTTATAAATTACAAGGCAATGTAAGCAATATCTTAGCCTAATGGTTGAGAGCTTAGTGTCACGGAGCTATATTAAGGGAGATTAGCCATGCTCTCTTAGCCATAAATAAGGAGAGAAGCTTCTAGAGAATTATAGAAAGATGGGGAATAACCTTGAGGACTCTAGAAGGTTCCACCATATTCCAGAAGGCTTTGGAGGAGGAATGCTCTGGGAGAACTCTAGAATGATATGAAATATTATAGAACCCTTGTAGATGCTAGAGTGGCATGAAAAGATCTAGAACCATGTACATAATATTGTATTCTAGAATATTCTTTTTTAGATTATTCCTAGGGATGGGGGAGGACTATAAATAGATGTCCTCACCCTTCATTTGGAATCATCGGTTCTAAGAAATCTTGTATTGTAAAGTTCCTTTACATAGTGAAGTGCTTTCCTTACTTCTAATCTCTCCTTTCTAAAAGAGTTTTGAGCATTCTAGTCCTATGTTGCGAGGGTTAGGCTGACTTAGCATCAAGGAAGGAGTGCTAAGGCTGCACGGGCTACTTGAGAAAAGTTTCTCCGCGACAGTTGGTATCAGAGCCAAGGTTGGAGGCATGATGAAGGCTGGCAAGGAATAAGTTGTTGGATCGGAGACCATGAATGTGGAGTCATCTCAACAAGACTGAGGTCGTGAGGAGTAGTGTGATCTTGTTGCATCTAAGCCACGAGGGAAGTCCAAGGAGGTAATCTCTAGTTTTGATTCATGCCTTGCTCAGGTGGAGGAGGCTATGAGTGGGATGGAAGCCCAGATGGAGGATCTAGGCAAAAGGGTGAATGGCCTCGAAGAGGAGGATGCCACCATGCACTCATCAATCAGACACCTGTTGGCCAAGCTGAAGGAATCCCTCATAGATCATATGGCAAAGATGCGAGAGGACCTAATGGGGGAGCTCCATGGGATGCAGTGATCTCATGAGGAGGAGATGACTAGTCTACGTGTAGGCATAGAGGAGATGCGACGGGATATCACTCTATGCAAGAGGGCACTAGCAGCCGGATCCAGCAGCCATGTCATTGAAGCCAAGAGGATCGAAGTGCCAAAACCAAAGAGCTTCGGGGGAGTCCGCAACGCAAAGGAGGTGGACAACATTTTGGAGCCATGAGCATCACTGATGAAGGTTCCAAAGTCCAATTTGCTGCTCTTTATCTTTCGGACACTGCCATGTTGTGGTGGAGGAGGAGGCAAGGAGATATGGAAAAAGGTATGTGCACCATATCAACCTTTGATGACTTCAAGAAAGAACCCAAGAGGCAGTTCTATCCTGAGAATGCAGAGGATGAGACTAGAGCCAAATTAAGAAGGCTCAAACAGGAAGGGTCGATTCGAGAATACATCAAAGACATCACTAGCTTGGTCCTTGAAATTCTTGATATGTCTGATAAAGATTCCCTCTTCAACTTCATGGATGGACTCAAAAGGCCAAGACGAACTTGGGAGGCGAGGAGTGCAGACTCAGCCGCCATCGGTAAAGTTTGGTCGATTATGCCGAGGAGTCCACAAAGCCAAAGGAGAAGAGGAGTACTTATGACAACGGTGGGGGAGACAAAGGACAACAAAGGGAGGAGTCTCTCCAAGAATCGACCTCAACACAAGAAAAATACAAAGGTAGGCAGAAGGAAGGTAAGAGCCAACCACATAATAATTGCTTCCTTTGTGGAGGGCCTCATTGGGCAAGGAAGTTTCCTCAGAAGAATACCTTAAACTTCCTCTTAGCAAGTCATCATGAGGCAGCGAAAGCTAAGGGGAACGATAAGGTAACACAAATGGGATCCATGCAGCTCTTGAATGGGATGCAGGCTGCTCCAAAGCCACAAGCCAGGGGGTTGCTCTTCGTGGAGATGGTTACTACGGGAAAAACTACCACTGCCATGGTAGACACAGGAGTTTCTCACAATTTCATCTCAGAGAAGAAGCGGGCTAGGATTAACGATGGAGGAGGAGGCTCCATCAAGGTAATCAACTCAGAGGCAAAGCCAATACAGGGTATAGCGCGAGAAGTGAAGACCAACATGGGAGCTTGGTCAGGTACGCTAAACTTCTTCGTCATCCTAATGGATGACTATAGAGTTGTCCTTGGATTAGATTTCTTGGATCACGCAAAAGCATTCTTAATTCCATTTGCCAATAGCATGTGCATCATGGAGGGTAATCAAACTTGCATGGTGCCAATAATGAGAGCCTCCAGGTCAGATGCCAAGATACTCGCGGCCATCCAATTCAATATCACTTTAAAAATATCACATTAAAAATATCATCATCATTCGCTTTTTAAAAGTGAAATGCACCTTTTTAATCATAGGAAAATATTAGATAAGTAAATATCTAACTTTAGATATTAGATATGTAAATGCATAAGAATTGTGTGATATGTATGTAAATTTTCCTTAAAAAAATTGAGCTATACAAAGTTAATCACATATCACACTATAATACTAGATCATATCATATAAGACTTCATGATAAAAATTGATTACAATTCATATTTTTAAATATTATAAATTCAATCCTCTAATGTTTATAACTCTTCATAATTGAATTTTTATATAACTCCATTCCTCTAATATTTATAAATCTTCATAATGGAGATTTTTAATAACTCTCATGTTCAGACTTTGTAACGCCATCCATTTAATTTTTACAACTTTTTATATTAAAGACTGAATAAAACTCTTATTTCTGAGTTAGAAACATAGGTACTAGATTATGAAGACTAGATCATAGTACATCATAATAGTATATTATAGCAAGATAAAATTTATAATTTTAAGAGTGACAATCTGATTATTTTTGTCAAGATTTTTTCACTCTATAGAAAGGTTTCTTTTAATTCTTTTGATTATAGATCATTCATTCATCAATTAAGTGTTTTAATTATTTAATTATTTGTTAATTGAATGATCATTTGCTTATTTGATTTTTCTCATAGAAACATTTTTTGACTATAAGTATGCATAATTCAAAGTTCATTTGTCTTTTAATCTATGTCCAAAAATTTTCAATCATTCTTTAATTGTTTGATTTGGGCTCACTTGGGCTTGAGTTTGATTGGATTTTATTGACATTAGATTGGTCTCATTTAAGCGATTAAATTGACTATAAATTTATCGAAATTGATATACAAATAATTCTAAATTTATTTTCAAAAATTTCTAATTTGACACACAGATATACACACCCCAATAACAAATACAAATTAATAATAAATTCTCTATAACATCAAACTATACCACACACACAATATTATTAAGAAAGATCAAATTGATCAAAGCAATTCTAATAAATTTTCATGATGATTACCTTTAAAATTATAGTCTCAAAATCATTAGGTTTATTTTAGTGGATGCTAACACAACAAAAGCCAGAGAAATTTACTCCAAATGGCAGATTTAGAAAGTCCTTGAAGGATTTTTGAAGGTGGAAGAGAGTGGGTATTTTGCATCACGTCTCCATTGATTGATGCCAAAAAAAGGATTTTTGAAGGCTAATATATTTGAAGCTCCTTTTCAAATATTTTGGTGATTAAATTCTCTATCAATGAGCAATAAATTATCAAAATGATCATCTTGTCCAGGCATTTTATTCCATATATCAAATTTAAGGAAAAAAAAGTTAAAAGAAATGATTTGTTGTTCTTATACTTAAATGAGAGATCCATGAATCACATCCATTATGAATGCAGATAGATAACAAAACTATTAAGAGAATTAATTCCTAGGACTCATTTATTAGTAGTACAAGTAATGCTTGATCAATTAATCAAGCTGTTAAATGAAGATAAGTACGAAAAAAATCTTTATTTTATGAGTTTTGCAAATTTTCTCTCCGCTTCAAAGTGCAATGTAAAAACAATGATAGGATTAGGACATGTATACAGTGACTTTAATACCCTAATTTTGAATAAGATACTATATTTATATATTTGAGCTAATCTTACTAAGATTTTAAAACTCTACTTTTCATTTGGAATAGATAAGAATTAAATGACCAAAGTTAGAGCTATGTTGTATGGAATCGATAAACAGAGAAGCATAGTATTTTCAATGATAGTGTGATTAATAAAGTAGTTGCCACTACATGTAATTTTACACGATTACTATACATATGATATAGAAAAATTATTGAAGCATTTGATTCAAATAAAATATACTTAAATTTAACAGATGAATGTGATGACCATAATATAGATTCATGAAATGAAGAAAAATTTTTTAAAATTAAATAAATATGGTAGAGCAGAGTTATATCATGTGTGCAAGTGCAAGTTATTCTCAAAATTAATTTTTATATTATATTTATTTTATTTGAAATATTTATACCCTTGAATTATATGATATTTTCTATTTAATTAGAGTTATTGATATAGACCTTCCTTAACGGGTCATCACTTGTATAATATTTAATTAAAAGTCATTAAAATTAACCTCGGAAGCTAATGATGCTACTTAAACTATAAAAGCTCAAAATTTGATAATGAGACCAAATTTATACTCAATTCATAAATAAATTTCAAAATCTTGATCAAGACTGTGCATGCTTTGCTTAAATTTGTGCTTGAAATCTCTACGTACAATTATTCTTTCATCGTTAAAAAATATACAAATTTTGAGACATTATAAAATCAGAAAAGACTTGTGACGGTAAGTGGTGAGCAATTTTGTATTGGCTATTTTATATTGGTTATGTTATGCTCATATTTTATAAAGAATATAATTAAAAATTAGAGTAAATTATTTTTATTCCCTAATTATTACTCAATTGTTATGTATCTATGTATATATATATATAGAGAGAGAGAGAGAGAGAGAGAGAGATCGTGTCTAATACATTTTCTGTTAATTGGATCATGGGAGGGCTAACAGGAAAGTATTATTGGCTGCTGGCATAGCACAATCAACAATAAAAATTATTTCGGAGCTACTTAGGGTGAAAATGACTTTTATAAATACACTTTTTCTTTTTAAATTTTGCCTTATACATGCAAACATCTTCCAAATTATATATATATATATATGTATATATATATATATATATATATATATATATATATATATATATATATATATATATATATAAAAGGCAACCGTTCGACAGCTGACAAAGTCTGCATATGAATCCGGCGAAAAGTATAAGCAAGGAGACGTAATTACAGCTGAGCCGTTCGACAGCTGACAAAGTCTGCATATGAAGCCGGCGAAAAGTATAAGCAAGGAGACGTAATTACAGCTGAAAGTAATCCCAAAGAGATGTATTGCTTTATTTTGTTCAGTAAAAGGAGCCATTATTTCCTCGTATTTCTCCCCTTCAAAGGAAACCATGGGCACTTACACCACTAGCGTCATGCTTTTGCTACTACTAATAATCACTGTAGTCGATGGCAAGGCCGCCAGTTTTGCTTCTGCGCGAAATTCTGGGCTAAAGAAGATGAGTAACAGGTTCAATTATCTCTTGCTTTATCTGTAACGTTGTTCTCTTCTAAATCCCTCGTGTGTTTTTGATACCTATCCTTCTTTACAAACACAAAGTTTTGATAAGAGTCATATCTTTTTATGAGATAATTTAAATATAAAACTTATTTTATTTTTACTCGTTTGATGGTTAAAAAAATATAATTATTTTAAAAGAAAAAAAATTTGAAGTTATCTGTAAGAATTTCGAGCCAGTATTGATATCTATTTACATTCAACCAAACATAACATCTAAATTTATTATCTTAAAGAAAATATAATGTTTTCTAATTTCAAGCAATAAAATGAGCATCAAATTTTTTCCTCGGCTTCAAGATTGCCTGTGGAGAATTCATTTCGCTTCGAAGAGGCCACCATCGTAGATATTCAAGCAGCTTTCAACAATGGCTCATTAAATTCTTGTCAGTTAGTCATATATTACTTGGATCGAATCAATGCTCTCTACCTCAATGCTGTCATAGAGGTCAACCACGATGCAGTTGAAGATGCGGTCAAGGCCGACCTTCAGTCTTTGGCAATCTCAGCCCCCTCCACGGCATACCTGTCCTCATCAAAGACAACATAAATACGTGACAAGCTCAACACTACCTCAGGCTCCTTAGCCCTTCTTGGTTCGATCGTGCCTCGTGATGCTGGTGTTATCCAGCGTCTTCGCAGTGCAGGTGCAATCATTCTGGGCAAGGCTAGCATGTGTGAATGGGACAATTTCCGATCATTAAAGCCGAAGGAAGGATGGAGCCCTCGTGGAGGACAAGGTCGAAATCCCTATCCCACAACACACGGTCCGGTGGGACGGCGATGGATCGACCATTGCGTTGCGCAAATATGGTGTTTCACTAGGAGCGATTTGACGGTGCCATCACTTATCTGCGGTGGTGAACTTCGGTTGTAGGCATCAAGCCCCTTTGTTGGCCTCCGCAGTAGGTGCAGGATGGTGCCCATCTCGCCAAGATTGCAAACAATAGGTCGATGGCGAACAATGGCGGGCCTTGATGACACTCTTGGATGTGATCATAGGATTGATCCATTGGATCTTTGAAGTGGCGGCAATGAAATTTATTCCAAGCGGTGGATTCCAAAAGTCATTGAAAGATGATGGTTTGAAAGGAAAGAGAGTGGGATTCTACGTCATTCTTTCCTTGATGAATTCCCAGGAATCCGTGAAGCTAATACATTTGCAAGGCATTTTGAAATTATGAGGTGATGAACTTCTCTCACAAAAAGTTACACAAATTTAAATATCATTTTCTTTAAGAAAGTTAATTTTTATCAAACAATGTAATAGAAGAAAATCAATCAGTTTAAATAAAAGAAATAAATGGATCAAATAAATAATGATAATCTCAATTGAATAAATATAATGGAATATACAATCAATCAATATTTTAAAATTCAAAAAATTGTTAAAAGGAATTATTTGTTCTTATTTATTTAATTGAGAAATCCTTGAATTAGTAGGGCTATATATCGATAAAAAGGTACACTAATAATAGAAATATTATATTATATTGATTTGTTTTGGAAGGTGATACAAATGTATTATTATTCAGTATAGTGGGTTCCGTATGTGGATTAGCGTACTTCCATGATGCTTAGCTGCGGAGCATAAGTGCATATCAGGCTTTCGGAGAATAGGATTAAATTTTTTTTTAAAGTTAAATTGAAAACTTATTCTCTAAAGAAAGAAACCCAATGTTAACTAAATATAGTTGAAAATGCAAGATTTAATTTAAATTTAAAGTTAATTTGTTTATCGCAGATTAAAAGGTGCCATTTTAGTTGACAATATTAAAATGAAAAATATAGAAATCATGCAAAATCAAGTTGCAAGCGGTGAAGGAACAGCATTTTTGGCTGAATTCAAGCTTTCACTCAATGACTATCTCAAAGATCTTGTGTTCTCTCATCATTAGCAGATGTCATAGCTTTCAACAATCAACACCAAATTGAGGTAACAAATAATAATCCTTTTTATTGTAATGTAATGGTCATTCAATTATCAAAATTGTAAACACATTAATTTATAAAATTCACTTGATTTAGGAAAAGACAAGAGAATATGGACAGGAGATCTTCTTAGCATCACAACAAACAAATGGGATTGGTTTGATGGAAAGGAATGCTATGAAAAGAATGGCTCAACTCTCAAAGGAGGGAATGGAGGATCTAATACATGAGAAAAACTTAGATGCTGTGGTGTTCCCCAATTATTATATTATGCATGCTATGGCGATCGGTGGCTTTCCCATCATTAGTGTACCTGCTGGATACAATAACTCTGGTGCTCCATTTGGTATTTCTTTTGCTGGTTTGTGGGGTTCAGATGCCACATTAATCGAGATAGCATATGCCTTTGAGCAAGCCACCAAAGTAAGAAAGCCGCCTCCACTCCTAATTTGACAAAAAAAAAATGATATAACATTATTGATTTGAAGGCGATTTGATGAATCATGATTGTATTATCTTTTTAAAGAAGATTTTGTTATTTATGTGAGGTACATAATATTTGAGGTTTTGCTTAGATTCAATTAACGTCATGATTTTCAAGCTAGAATCATATTGATAGTAACTCCTATTTTCCAAAATAATTTTTTAAAACAAATCAATTTAAAATAATTTTGTGCATATTGTCATTTGTATTAGTATTTATTTATTATTTCTAATTTTTCTTTATTTGATTAATTTTATAGCTTTAATTTTTTTCATGTATGACATTCTAGTTTTCCATTATTTTAAAGGCCTAAAAGTTCAATTTTAGTTTGACAATAGCTAAACATTTAGAAAATACAAGAGATTTAAATAATGTCTCATTTTTTTCTTGCATGTTAAGTACAAGATCGTATAGCGTACTATGATTTGATCTAGACCAATACAATAATTAAATTATAAATCATGAAGTCTTCTTTCTGTCCAAGAAAATTTTCAGCAAAACCCTAAAAAAAATAATAAAATAATAATAATAATAATAATAATAATAATAATAATAATAATAATAATAATAATAATAATAATAATAATAATAATAATAATAATAATAATAATAAATATCTACCAAAAATTGCAGCTTTAAATTTATTCACAATTATTTCTAATTACAAAAGATGCATAATAGACGATAAAAATAATTGATAATACAAATGTCAATTATCATAAAAATAATTAAAGATTGAAATCGAGGAATTATAACATTAAAACTTTGGTAGTCATATTTTAAAGTCAAAATACAAAAAAAAAAAAAAAAAAACAAACTTTATTTCTAATCCTCCTCTATTTTTTATTCTCCTTGTCTTCTTCCTCTGATAGTGACTTTGTTATTCCAACAAGTAATATCATCATGTGAGCATTCTTTCACATTTCAACTCTTTAAATGTACTTTGTAGATTTAGATGTTCCAAGGGATTAGGCTTCATAAGCTAACTCTTATGAGCCTTACTCATAAATTCTCTACTAATTTTTTTTTCTTAAATTAAAGTTTGTTTACCACAATGATCAATTTGAGCCAATATGAATAAGGTGAGCTAACATTTGGAGATTTAAAATTAAACTCTAAATTTGGTATATCCAAGCAGCATTTGATAGATGAATCAAAACACATAGTTTTATTGCTTTCTCAGAAATCTTAGATTCTTATAGTCTTTACAATCATGCAATGAGAGACACATATCATAACTTCTTATAGGAGATATTCTAATATTTATATTGTATCAACTTTGTGGTATAAATAAAGATGCATTGCAATACATTCATTCTTTTTTTGCCATAATTTCCTTGAAATATAATATATCATAAATAGTCACATTCGAATTTAATTTGGATACGTATTTTTAATCTTATATAAATTAGTTAGTATTAAATCATCAATTGAAATGGACATTATTAACACTCCAACAAATTGTTTAAAACATTTATGTGGTATGATAAAATCTATTTTGATGCTAAATATTCTTACTATAATAGACATAAAAGGTCTTAGTAGTCATTAAGACACAATTAATAGGTCATAGAATCTTTGAGCCTCATTGTTAGGAGCCTCTTCACGATCTTATCAAAATTGTCATCAAATTTTGATTCCTTTCTATTAGGCTCAAATTTGTCATCAAATTTTCGATTAGAAATAATTGGTCTTCTCGGCACGAGACCAATTCTCCTTTTGGAATGTTAGAATTGCACCATATGGTCAAAAGCTCTGGACATTTTTGCTTGATAGACTTCCAGATTTTGATGAGCTTGTGGTCTAACTTCATCAAGCGTGTCGAGTTCCTCCATTCTCAGACGAGAATTTTGATCTTCAATTAGGCATTGGATGGCTACTCAAAGTGAAGGCAACTAAACTTGACGAAGAACTATTTCAGTTCAAATACCATTGAATAGGGAGTGGCTTTGTCATCTTGTAGGTAGTTCGATGCGCCCATAGAGCCTCTGCTAGCTTGGTATGTCATTCTCTCTTATTTTTAGTGAGAATCTTCTTGAGTAGTTTGACCAATGTCTTGTTGAAAGCCCTGTCAAACTATTTGCTCTTTGATTATATATTGAAGAGTATCGCAATCATTAGCCTAGCCCGCTGTAACTAACCCTACATCTCACTGTTTTGGCCCATTCTGTGAAATCCAGCCCGCAAACCTGGCCCGTTTTGCGCAATCCTCCCCACAAGCCTGCAACCCATCCAAATTTTGCCATTTTCATTGCGCCGCAAATCGGGGAAGAACATCGTTAGTAGGCGAATTCTTCCTTTGATTTTTTGTCGCTTTAGCCATCCAGTTTTCTTCGTCGGGGAAGAACATCGTCAGTAGGTGAATTCTTCCTTCAATTTTTGTAGTCTCAGTCTTCACTTTAGCCATCTCGTTTTCGCTGTGCCATAAATCGGGGAAGAACATCGTCAACAGGCAAATTCTTTCTTCGATTTTTGGCGTCGCACCCCTCGCTTTAGCCGTCCCATTTCCGATGCCCCACAAATTGGGGAAGAACATCATCGTGGCTTCGCCTTCAATTTCGGCGTCGCACCCTCACTTTATGTCCGTTTTGGTTCCGTCGGGAAGAACATCGTCGTCGAATTCTTCTCTTGATTTTTTGGTGTCGCCTCCCACCTTACATTCTCAATCGCATACCTAACCTCATTCCTTTGCCTAGCCTTACACCGTGCAGAAAAATGCGTCGGAACATGTGGGATCTGTGAATGTGAATATATATATATATATGTTTGTGTTTCTTTGCAGATTTGAAGACGTCGTTGTGCTCAGCAGGGCACGAGGAGATGAAAAATCAGGTTGTGGTGTCGCAAGACACCTCTCGCTATGCTCAATAGGCGTCAAACAAGAAAAAAAGGGGGAGCCGTAAAATAGATTTTGGAATAAATAGAATATTCATTTAAAATCTAAGTGAAATTTGGGGGAAGCTAATATTAAACTCACAAACTATAATAGTTATTCTCTATGGCTTAAATGGAAGTAATGAGTGAGTTCTATTTTCTTGTAAATTTTTTAAAATTAAACAAGCTTTAATTGAAATTGAGGGGGGGGGGGGGGACTAATGCTAAACTCATAAAAATTCAACTCAACATCCGAGGATGAATCCAAAGTGGGTTTAATAATTCTTATATGAATATGGAGGTGATTACTATACTAGATAATAAGCATGAGTAGGGCAAAAGCAACAAACACTAAAATCAACATAATTTATCAAAATTGATATAAATTGAGCATAATCAAGTTAGAAAAATTACAAAAATTCAACAAATAATGTGTTAATCTACAATCTAAATTAAAATGCATTCTTCGCCGTCGGATCTGCAACCCTTTGTACAAGCAGACAGAAGACGATATTAAATCAAAATCTACAAAAATCATGGAGCTTCCTTTAAATCAAAAATTACGGAATTTCATTCTAATTATGACTTTCAAGATCAATAATTTCATTAATCAGATGAAATTAGCTAAGTTATAAATTCCTGCATATGCGCGGACATAGAGATTTCAAGTGTAAACTTTAATGTCTGAAAAGGCTGCGGAGGCTAAATTGGAATCAATTGAATATTAATTTCAAATATCTAATAAAATATTAGATCAATTATCAACGCCTTCTTCTCCACGATCTGACCCTTTACAAGCGGATGAAGGGATAAATCAAAATCTACAAAAATTATAAGGCTTCCTTCAACAAAAAATCAATGAATTTCATTCTAACTATGATTTTCAAAATCAATAATTTATTAATTAGATGAAATTAGCTAAACTATAAATTTCTGCATGTGCTCGGACATAGAGTTTTTAAGTGCAATTTTTAATGTATGAAAAGGCTACCTTGAAATTAGAATTAGAATAAAATGAAAATACAAAATCAATCTTATAATTCAAACATAAAATTACCCAAAATTACTATACACCCGCATGGGCCTCAACACTATGTTGAATACTTAAATTCAAGTGTCTAAATAAGCTGCGCGGGTTGCTTCCCGGTTTAGTTTTAGGACTGGGTCCGGGTTAATAAAATCTAAAAATATATAATAAGAGTTTCAAATCAGTGAAATATCTAAGCGATTACGCCATGTGATAGATTTAATCCTCAGCGACTAAATAGAGTTGGGGATCTAAAACTATTAAACATATTCTAATTAATCAATTTTTATATATCTCTATTTAAATGAAACCTATCATTAAGAACTAACTCCCATCTATCCACCTTCGTAACTATTTGTTAGGGGTGACAAATTAAGAAAACCCTAGCTCACAAAAGAGTCAATGTCAAATCAAGTGTTCTGCTATGTTCACTCTCATTCAATCTCATGCAAGTAAGAAAGTGGCCTGTACTGACCGGTGGTTGGCCAAGGCCTCACAATGAAGCATGCACCGTGAGTCCTCCTGACGGGTGGCCACCAGCCCATTATATTATTTATCATGACCGTAGCTTTATGCTCCCCAATGGTCGTGCCCTTTGAGTTGTGAATCATAGGTATACTTGATAGGGCAAAGCCTCTCCTGTAGACTTAAGATTGTCTCCTGTGACAAACACCACCCAGTCTACAAGAATTTCTTGATGACGTAACCCATGTGTTGATGAGAATCCTTCATAGTCGACTATCTCCTTTGACCATGACTAAGGACCGCTGATGAAGGAACTATGGGATCTAGATCGGGCATGTCATCATTCCCCCAACCATCCGGTTTAAGCTAAAATGATAAATTTCATATCTTAAATTCTGAAACTTCACATGCTGCTACTATACGCTACACATTTAGCGATCTAACGACTAGTCATAATCGAAAGTTCTCTCTCATTTATTGAGATAGGTAATTAACTATAGGGGCTTGTGCCTATAGGAAACCTGGAACCAGATCTAAAGTCCTTGCAAAATGAGGACAAAATCTCTAGGTAGTGTCTTATCTACTATTCCATCTACTTTCTAGAAATTCCACCAACAATTTAAAACTACTCTTCTCATCGAAGAGATTGGTGGTGAATTTTCGGAGCCCACATTTCACACTGCCAGGATAGGATTCACTTTCCATCTTTGTCTAGTCAAATTTAAGCTATAGTAGTAGTAGTATGATAAAATTAATATTTAGAATCAATTATCAATAAAATTAAATTTAAATCAATCATATTCTTATGATTAATTTGTTTTGTATATCGATGGATCTTCGTAACACCTTATGCATTAGGTCACGGAGCCATTATGCTTCTGGCTAACGTCGTAATCAAGACTAGGGATATTGGAGCTACTAATCAATTTGATAGTGTAGACTTCCCAGCTATCACTGTTGCAAATAATCCTCCAACTGAAGCATCTGCATATTATACACACCAACCTGTGCATGAGAGGAGAACGACTAAAATGATCACTGTTGTTATCGAGGTTCCTCAAGAGAGAGCCTCTGTATTCAAAGGATTGGGTCATTCTGAAGCGTTAGTCATGAAGAGAACCTTCATTGTAAAGTTTGCATATTACTAATCACTGCCAGTTGAACCCTTCGCACTAGGAAGGTATGATATTGAAGCTTCATCTTTTGGAGGAAAATTGAGTAGAAGGAAAAGGAGAAGAAACATTAAACTGCGAGCTCAATAGCTAATGTCTGAATCGCAAGTCATACATCCAACCTTATAACCAGAAGCGAGTATTTCTACCCCACAATAAATTTGAAAATTTTGAGATGGGTGAATAGGATTAGCTCTACTGGTGATGTTAAATGGTATTTTTTTGGGCTCAACAGCAATCAGTTTCAACCTTTCTGAATAAATAACAAGAAACTCTATCTACTCGAAAATTACAGAGAACAACATGAAACTCTATCTACTCGAGCACATAGAGTTCTAAAGGTTGTTAAGGAAAAATGTCTTATGAATTACGTATCAAATGTCAATTATTAAGGAAGCCAAAAATGCTCCACTACAAAAGCTACAATCAGTAGTAGTGACCGCTCGAGTAATTTCTACATGGTGAGCATCGGAGCGTACACTTGAACCTCATGCTCAGAATCTACCGAAAAGGTCCCAGTAGAAAGAAAAATAAATATGGAGGCCGAAGCCTCGAGAAGAAGTAGCAGCACAAAAGCTTCTTCATCTGGAAGCAAGCTAACCTAGAGATAGTGGGGAAAGAGAAATGTTGAACTACATGCTCGACAGCTATTGTTCAAGTAAAAAATTATATAACCAGCTGTGAACTAGAAGTGAGTGTTCCAACCCATAATAGGTTTGACAGCCTAAGATGGGTAAAGCAGAACAGCTCTACTAGTCAAATCAAATAGTCCTTCTAGACACGACAACGGCAGGTTCCAACTTTTCTAGTGAGGAAACTTGAAACTATATATGTAAGAGTGCATCGGGTCCTCAAAGTTACAAAGGAGAAATGACCGATAAAAAGAAAATATGAAGGTCCATTGGGAGACTATAGTTGCTCCTCTAAAGAGACCTCCTCTTACAGCCCTAGCAAAATGTCTACTAATTCAAGTCTTGAACGGTGAGCATCGACGCGTGACAATTGGACCACATGTCCAAGAATCTGCCGTCGAAAGGTCCCGACAAATAGGTGAGCAAATTTGGACGCCAAAATCTAGAAGTGAAGTTTCCTTACAAATAGACAATAGTGTGACATCTAGACTGTACTCCCATAAAATTCACTCCTCACGCTAAAGTATTTGAGCAGCCTTGCCACTTGAAGTTGAACTACCTTCACTCTGAGTAGCCATTCAACACAATCTCACTCAAGATGAGAATGTCTATCTACGGATGTGAGAATTTGATGGACTTGACGAGGTCAGACACCAAGCTCAACAAAATCTAGAAGTCTACTGAGCAAAGATGTCTAGAATCTTCGTCATTCTATGTTATCTCATAAGATTATCCTCATCTCGAGGATCGATCCGCTGAAGTACTTTATGACAAGGCCAACGTTGATAGGTCACTTGGCAAGATGGGCAGTATTACTTTTACAATTTAATATCACATAGGTTTTGCAGAAAGCATTGAAGGGACAAGTCTTAGCAAATTTTCTAACTGCACATCCCATCCCTGTAGACTCTTATCTTAATGGTGATTTGCCCAATGAGCAAATTATGCTCATTCATGAAATAAAAAAATCACAAAATTGAGAAATGTACTTTGATGGAGCCTCATCGATTAAACAAGTCCAACATCTAAATTTTCCAAGAGTAAGAGCAGGAATCATCATCATCTTCATAACACTAGAAGGAGTGATAGTGAGATGATCATATGGATTGACCAACCAAGAACTAATAATGAAGTTGAATTTGAAGAATTAGTGGCAGGTGTTGAAGAAGTTATTTTCATAGGAATTCAGAACTTGCATATTTTTGGTGATTCTCAGCTTATTATAAATCAAGTACTTGGCATCTATAAAATTAACAAGCTTGAGTTATCTTTCTATCACAAGCGAGTTCTTGAGCTTATGAAGCCGATACCAAATATCACACTAACTCGAGTCTCTCGATCATAGAATAGCAAAGCCGACTGCTTGGCAAAATTAGCTAAGGAAATGACAAGTATGAATGGTGATTATGTCATAATAGGCATATTTACTCGACGAGTTCTAGAGCCAACAAAGTATTAATCCCCGCAGGTAGAGGGGTTATCAAATCTAACCCAGAAGGATGTGACTCGGTTGCTCCTCGTACTCCCCAAAATCAACAAGAAGTTGTACCATGAAGAGCTAAGAATGACATTGCCTCAGAAAAGCAGTGTGAAGCCATTATTATAGAAGAGTCACGTGATTGGAGGCAAGCCTTCATCGACTATTTTAAAGAAGAAAAATTACCAAGTAATAAATAACTGGCAGCTCAAATCGAAAAGAGAATGCTACACTATGATTTCGTCAACAACACTTTATATCGTAGATTTTTTGAACAAATGTGGCTACGATGCCTAGGTGTAGATGAAGCTAGAAAAGTGATAGTCAAAGTTCATGAAGGACTTTGTGGTGCACTTAAGCATCCTCATCTCTGTAACACTTAACTTAGTCTTATGCTTCTCTTTTGGCCAACATTCTGCACCATAAGTCATTGTAGGTCTTACCACCATCTCTGTAACACTTAACTTATTCTTATGCTTCTCTTTTTTTGGCCAACATTCTGCACCTCATCTCTGTAACACTTAACTTAGTCTTAATATCTTTAAATATATTTTAAGTATTTAATTTGAGCTCATTTGGAATAAAATCATATTTTATTTAACAACGAAGGATTTTTTATTTATTGTAATCATCAATTCTAATTGTTGTCTTTTATTCATTTATGAAGAAGTCCATACTCTGTGGAAAAGCCTAACACACCATGTAAAATATACAAATAAATTATATGCATGTCATAATTACTATAAATTATTTTTGTTTAACCTTTCATTAGAAAATAAAAAATAAGAAATATATCATAAAATAAGAAATTTTATAACAAAAATTAGGGAAAAAGTCCCATAAGCTTAAATTGAATTGAGCTTGAGCCTATGCCCTAGTGGTCGAGGGGCCCTCTATCTTTAATTAATATCACAATTTTTTAAATATATTTTAAGTATTTAATTTGAGCTCATTTGGAATAGAATCATATTTGGTGTTATTAGATTTCTCTCATTGAGATATTCAAATCGACTGAAAAATAGATAAAATAGAAATCCATTTGGTCATGAATTTAATTTTGAAAGTTTCTAGTATATAAATTATAGAGAGATTTATATTTAACTGGGTAAATTTTTTGATGACCTGATTTAGACTTGAATAAGATTATTTTTAGTGTCATTAGATTTGTCCCATTTAGACATTTAAGTTGAAATCAGCAAGGAAAAATTAATATTAAACTCTTAAGTTATGACTCCCTCTCTATACAACCCACAATATCATTAAGATAAAGTTTGACAATAAATTTTAAAATTATAGCCTCAACATAATTAGATTTATTTCAAGAAAAATATAATATATAAAAATTTTTTATTAAAATTTGAATTATATTAATATAAAAGCCAATCAAATAGTTTTGAAATCCACTTTGATTAAAAAATTATTACGAGTACACCCAAAGCTAATTTTACTCTAGTGAAAATAGTAAAGTTAAAATTGAAATCAAAAGAGAATTTTGCCAAAAAGTCATTAAACAAAGGCGCAACATTAATCTTCCCCCAACTGTCCACACACATAAAATCTCTACTCTAACGAGTATTGTTATCCGCGCTCCGGCCAAGCCTCTCCGCTCACCAAAAATCACATTTTGAAGTCACGCGTCGATCGACGAAAAGTGATCGTTGACAACCACGGCTACCCACCGCCCGTTGGTTCCATCGAGGATCGTAAAGGGCCTTCCACGCCAACTCGGGCTGCAAATAAACGTAGTGCTTGCATAAACTGAAATAACCTCAGTTTATAAGAGGGACAAATTTATATATTAGAATAAAAAT
The DNA here is from genome assembly GCA_021442155.1 of Cymbidium sinense. Classification (NCBI taxonomy): domain Eukaryota; kingdom Viridiplantae; phylum Streptophyta; class Magnoliopsida; order Asparagales; family Orchidaceae; genus Cymbidium; species Cymbidium sinense. The sequence goes on along the minus strand of CM038232.1, from coordinate 25,660,158 downwards.
AAAAAATAAAAATAATTTTTAGGAGACTATTTTGATTATCTCAAATAAAAAATTATAAAATTTAGGAGGAGTATGATATTCCATAAATACTTGAATGCTAAATGAATAAATTTAGACAACTTTATTTAGTTCATTTATGATGATGAATCATTTAATGCATGAATGAAAAGTTCATTGAAAGAGCTCAATTAACACTTGATTGCTTGTTTCTGGACAGTATCATTTAATTGTTTTATAATAAGCTTTAATTGATACAACTGTATATTTCTGAACAAGCAAAACAAGCTCGTTATTGCATTGAACAGGATGCTTGTTAACAGGCTCATTATGGCCAATCTTTAGAGAACACTCACAGACTATTTTAAATGAGCTCAAGTTGGAACACAATTCTAAAAGTTCAAATCGAGCAAGCGAGCTCGATCCGGTAAATGAGCTTGAGCTCGAACAAGCATCGAAATACTTAATTTTCAATTTATTTGCAATCCTAATCCTCTCATTAAGAAGCTCTATCTTAGATCCAAATTATTTGGGAAATACATAAAGGTATGTAAGAAGTGAAAATAGAGAAAGGTAAAGTGAGTAAAGAATGAATGTTTAAATTTTGTGATTCTCTTAAATTCATATATATATATTTTCTTTTTTAAACAAAGATAATAAATTTATTGTTTAAGATTTAGAAAAACAATATGTAATAATCAATGGTTTAAATTTTGATCGTAAAAGAATTTTTTTGTCCAATACTTCAAATATTTTTAGAAATTGTACCAATTAAAATAATTATCTTAAAACAATTGAATTATGAATAAATAACTTGTTTTGGATTTTAAATTCAATAATTTTTCCCTTCTAATTTTTATGTTTAATACTATAATTTTTGAATTATTATATTAATTTATATTAATTTATATTTTATAAAATATTAGTATGATTATAATTTTTAATGAAATAAATTTAAAAATAAATTTCTAAGAAGAATGAATATAATTAAAATATGACTTTTTATATTTTTTTTTATAAACATTAAAGTTTCAGAATTAATCTTTCATACGTACTTAACTAATATTTTGATAATTAAGAAGCTTAAAACATATAAAATGTATAGTAAGTTTTTACATATCTGTAATTTGTATATGTAAATAGAGCGTGAATTTTTTAAAATCCATTTAATATTAGTAAAAACTATATAATTTTAAAAGTGTAAAAAAATGAAGTTTAAATCAATTTATAAAATACTTATTTAATTAGATGATATTATATATGATTTATTATTATTAAATTTATAATAATTCACACACATCTTACACAATCTCATAGAGTAAATAGTATTCACTATTTGAGGGTGATAAATCAACTTTGCTTTGAAGAAAATGATCATAAAATACAAGTAAAGATTTGTTAGTATAGAATTGCTGAAAAAATATATTATTATTTATTTTACAATACATATCATTTTAAAAATTATATTATTCATATATATAATCATGAATATTTATATATTTATATATATATATATATATATGTGTATTATATTTCAAATTAATACACATATATTAAATTGAAGTTATTTCAAGTAAGCCAATTTTGAATCATGATCAAATGATTTTGATTTGAGGTAGTCATCTTCGAATCAAAATAGACCAATTTTTCAAAATCAAATAAACTTAAACTAATAATTGAATGTGTTTCAATATTTTGACAAATATCAATTCCAAATGTTCTTTAGAAATTATACTATAATACACTTCTCATCACTCATCACTTCTCCACATTTTATGTTTAGCTGCGAATGTTTTTTTTACAAATCAATTGACCACCGCTTATCTTCTAGAAAGCTAGATAAATAGAGTAATCCTATCTTATCATTCATAAAATATTTTTAAAAAGTAAAGATTTATATTCATTATTTTTTAATAAGTATAATATTTATATGTATATAAACTTCACATAATCTTATATTATTAAAGTTAAATTAATATTAAAAAATATATACTACATAGATTTATTGGATTTTCACTCATAAATCAGGTGAGGAGACCCCATCTACAAAATTAATATTAAAAAAAGTTTAAAATAAAAAATAAAGAGAGATAATAAATTCAGTATTAATTTTAAGCTCAATACAATCATTCTCAAACACAATAATACCCGGAGGAAAACCGAAGACGCAGAATTAGCATATAAAAGCCATAGAAAGATAAAAAATGAGGAAGAAAAGAAAACATAGATCTGTCATCAATGACAAGGAGTAAAATTGCAGTTGACCGTTGAATGGCCGGAAACGCCAGAGTTATCTCGCCGGAATCTCAGCGCCTTCATTAATGCTTCTCTCTGAGAGCCAAGCAGAGTCAAATTCATATTACCGATCACGCTAAGCGTAGGGTAAGGAAGCTTGCTGTTATAGGAGCTGAGCCTCCTCGATATATGTCGCCGGAGCTGAGTCCATAGGGTCAGGCGAATTCCAGGCGAAAACTAACGCCACCGTCTGACCACCTTCCAGATATCCGAATGGCAGATCAACCATTTTCGATTAACAGTTTAAAGTATGAAATTGGATTAAATAGATCAAGAAAGTCAGATGAAATTGATGTGTTATCATGGAGTTATTAGAAAATTATGTTCATTATAAATAATTTTTTATTCTCATATATTATTTTGAAATAAAATGTAAATTAAATTACAGCAAATAATTGTCTTATTTGATATCTTTATCTTGAGAATAAAAATAGATTAAGAATCTCTTGTTTAAATTTTTTATCAGGATGAGATTTAAATTTTGGATTGAGTTAAACATAATTTTTTATTAATTTATTATATATTAAACTCATTAATTACAAACGAAATTTAAAAATCGTGAGATCATAATTAAAATTTGAAAAAAAAATTAAATTTTTATGGGGATATCTCCTTTTTTTTAATATTCTATTTTATAAAAAATCGACATTTCATAAATATCTCAAACTTGTTGTATGTACGTAAATCTATAAAAAAACAGTATTTATAATCTAAAAAATTTTAAAAATAAAACTTTAACTATCTTAAGCTTTTTAGATGGTGTTGGAGCACATACTCATAGGAGTAAGCGGAAGCCTGCAGGGACGGGATCGCCGGCGATCGCGGCATCGACGGTGCGGGAGGCGCCCGAGACAAAGCAACCGGTTGAGGCACGAAGATCGCCGGCGGCGCTGGCCTGGGCTTCGCCGGGGACCCAGTCTGTCGTCAGAAACCCATTGGCTTACATGGCTGGGCTAATAACGGGTCGACGGTATAAGCCTCCATATCAAACATTCGGAAAACAAATAAATTTTCAATAATTCAGGAAAATTATATTAAGAATGAATTAGTATGGGATACAATTTGATATAAGGTCTCGAATTATATGATCTCAAAAATTAGTTTTTATTTATAATATTAATAAAATAACACAATTTTAATGTATTAATGTTAAAATATAATTCATTATGCAATAGATATTGTGTTCTTACACAAATGCAATAGATATCACTCCACCTCACTGTAATGAGACTCTTAAATCTAATATCTGAAGATTAACACTTATATGCTGTGAAACAAATCGCCCCTTACTCCCTTAGTCATAATTTTAATCTCATAATTATTATTTTTTTCTAAAATGTATAAATATTAATATTGTGATTAAAATTATATAGATATTTTAAAAAAAAACTAACTATTTTTTCACAAATCGACCAAGATTTTTTTAAGCTAGCTCAAGCTTGAACACCATCCTAAAAACTTGAATCGAGCTCGACGTAAGCTCGAGCTCGATAATGATAAACAAACTTGAACTTGAACAAGCACATACTCGGCTTGGCTCGGCTCGTTTGCAACCTTAGGGCAAGGAATAGCAGGCATGTGTAAAGATTCAATTGAAAGAAAAAGCATGTCATACTCAAGACCCAAACTAGACCTATGCCTTAGGAACGGCATTTATCTGTCATTGATTAGCAAAAAATAAATAAATAAGTAAATAAATAATATGAGAAGAAAAACTTCATCCACAATGAAGTCTATTTGAGATAACTGTAATTGTTTGAAAACACAACTGTGAAGCTATTGTAGGAAAAATAATTATCTAAAAAGCTACGGTTAATATTTCACTTTTTTTTAAATTTCTTTTTAAAAAATCAAACAATAACTTTCTAATAGCCAGCATACTTTTACCAGTTCAGATTGGAAAGCATAACTATTTCACCGTAGATTCTAAAAAATATGGCCAAAATGTAGTTTTTCAAATGACACTGTAGTCCCAAATGCACCATAAGAGTCCTATATAATTTTAAATTGCTAGGAGATATTGATTGTAAAACAAGATACGAATTTCAAAGCCCAGATAAAATGAGAAGAGCGTTGCATCCTTAAGGTTTACTTAGAGCGAAATGCCGCCTCTTCAAGCTTTGACTAGACGGAGCGGCAATCGCAATCGGTCCTAGCCATCACATAGACTCGGATGAGAAAGAAAGCATCCTCATAGCACCTGTAAATATAGGCAAAAGGGAAAGCAGCGCTAACTGAAGCTGGTCAGAAGTTTTAAATCGAATACCAACCAGTTGCTGCCCTTCAAAGCCTACAACCCTGCGTGGGCAGCTAATCCACCAGCATGCATATCCTTAATTAGTTGAGTGAGAAAAGAGGTCTTCGAGATACATAGTTGGTTACCCTTAAACAAATAACCTGTCTTATGGTGAAATCTGCTATGGGGTTGTTTAAAAGACACTTCTTCCAATGTTCAACAAGTCCTCATCAATTTCATATAAATTTTGAAGTGATTCCATACCAGTTATCACAGATCAAACAGCCACAAGCAGATTAGACCCTCCACTAAAGGCATCAGCCACCTTATTGCACTTTCCAGCCTTATGTTAAATCGCAAAACTTATTTTTTGTAAAAATAGCACCCACCGAATGTGTGCACAGTTTAAATTTTTTTAAGATTGCAAGAATTGCAAGGATTTGTGATCACTATATAGAACAAATTCTTGATGAACCAGTTAATGTTCCCATTACTTGAGCTCCCTCACCACAGCATAAAGCTCCAGTTCATTGGTTGACCATTTTTGGCGAGTGACAACTTCTCACTAAAAAATTTGATGGGCTTCTCTTCTTGAGTGAGAACAGCACCAAAGCCTACACCGGAGGCATCAACTTCCACTTGAAACAGTTTTTCAAAATTAGACATAGCAAGAACTAGAGCTTGGCATAGCACAGTTTTTATGTCCTCAAAGTTGTTTCGTTGTGACTGTCCCCATTCAAGTGACCTTTTCTTTAAAATTTTGCAATGGGAGCCACGATGATACTGAACCCCTTCTTCTAGATTTGAGGTGAATCTGAGGTGGTCCGGTTCACTGCTCACTTTGCTGCACCAATTATGTGGCGTTTGACCCAATATATGTGCGAGGAGTAGAAACTTAACTCAAATCATCTGGAATTTCTCCTAGACCTCATCACTTCCCTCAGCATCATCAGTGTCATGTTCTTCACAAATCTTGGTCTTCTGCTCTGGAACGGATCCATTAGGCATAGAAGACAGAATTGAACAACGAGCAGATTCCAATAATGATGCACGAGATCCAAGGCCAATAGGACAAGATGGAAAAGATAGTCATGCTAAAGACTCGGATCGTAAATGAGAAGAAGGTATTTGTTGCCTAAAAGCATTATTTTTGTCATCATTACTGGAGCTCAGCTCACCAAACCCTCCACAGGAACGGGTTCTCCTTAAGTTTCTTGCTGAAGGCTTACTTGGACATATAGGTCTTCCTGGACCATTTTGTTTCAAGCATTTCATTTTCACTTTTAGAATAAGAATAGGTGGATCCTACTTCCCTCAACAATGCATCTGCCTCTGCTTTTGCTCCACTACCTTCCGTGATATGATCAATATTTTTAGTTGGCACCTCATGCTTAATAGAAATATCTTCCACATATTCAAAGCAATTTATATCACCTGCTTCACCAAAAGAAACTTCATCACTATACACCCCATTCTCAGTCTTCTCAACGGCTAAATCTTCATTAGGAGACTCAGAAACTATTTTTTCATCCTCTGGAACTGAAGATGTTTCCCTCATTCCTTCTCTATCTTCAGCTAGAGGAGCATGCCCAGACACATCAGCCACATCTGTCTTCTCGTAAGGATCAACTGCCTCTTGTTTTTCGCTACCTTCAGTGATCACCTCAACATCAAGTGGTCCAGTCAACTTCTGAGCCAAAGAAGAAACCTCAATTGTGGCAAAACCTACTTTCAAGTCTTTAGCATCACCGTTGCAGTCTTCAGCATGAAGGGCACCAAATGAATTACCGAAATGTTCCGGATCATGTGCATGATTAACCGTAGCCTCCTGAGTTGAAAGCTGTCGCATGTTACCCAGATCTGACAACATGAACCTGAAAAATGGAAATGGATTCAAAAGCAACAAGCTCATTGTTCTCAGGGTTCAGATCACTATCCTCAGCATTAAATGAATCAGAAATCCTCTCAATCCCCTGCCGCAAGCTAGGATCACTATTATTTCCTTCAAAAACCGTTCCACTCTCCACCTCATCTAAAAAAGGTTTCTTCAAACCAGACGGATCAAGTGGCGTATAAAAGGTATCAAAATACCTGACTATGTCCACAATGACTTCATTGTCATCAGAATCCTTCAGCTGAGGATGAGCCTTGCGGGAATCTGTAGCAGCTAGAAGTGCCGCCTCCAACTGCGCAGGACCTTCTTCTTCAACATATTCTCACCAACGATCCCAACCCCATTCTCCGTTCAGCCCTACAAATACAAGTAACTAAAACCATACATTATTACTTCCAAAGCAAGAAATGCTCGTGCAAAGAGGATTAGCAAAAACCCTAAACTCCCGACAAGATCAGTTTGTTTGATAAACAAAATTAGTCAATACACTCGTCCTTATCGTAGAAATGACATCCGATCGACGAACATACTTCTCCATTGCATTCAGAATATCGAAATTGATCAGGATATAAATATTGCATAATCTAACGAATCGACGTCGATCGGACCAATGTCCAACACGCATATCGTAGCAGGTAAGCCACGCCAATGTCTAAATGACCTCGCTCATAAAATTGATTGTTGGCTTTAAAACGCCTAAACATTTCAAATACTATCCGCGACTCAAGATAAGTCACGCGAATGTCGGCGAGTTACAATACACATTAACCGTAATCGATCCAATTCGCCGCCAACCAAACGCCTTTGATCAAAATCGACTGCCATGCATTCGAATATCAAAATTAATTCGAATATTCCATATAATTATATTATCCAAATGAAGAAAAAAATAAATAATTTCACGATACGAAGTCAAGAGGCTGGCTATCCGAATAGCTCTGAAATGACGTTGTTATCGTCAAAACATCTAAAACTATTAATCAAGCGTGAAGAAAATGACAAACCTCAAAGTATAAGGATGTTTAAATTTTAATTCAAAATTCTCTCGTGTCTTTTTCTTCAGCTGCATGATCCCACACAGGGGTTCGGTGATTAATAACATTATTTTGTTACGTGTAAGTAAAAATTTTTTTGTATATGTTCTTTATTATTTCTGTGCTATTCCTTTTTTTTAATGCATGTGGTCATTAGTAAGTACTTTGTATACATTTAAGACGAGTTCTTATATATGTTGTAGTTTTGGAACTTAGTGCATTTTGATTCTATTACTAGGTCTATTTTTAAGAAAGTGATCGAATTCTATTTTCGGAAGTGAGTTGGAGCCTGTTATAGATAATTCTAATTAAAAATCCTCTCAAAAAGAAATATGAGAGAGTTTCAGTTTTAATGATTAGGAAATCATTATCACTTCAACTTTTTTTCTTTTAATAATAAAATAATATTAATGTAATAAGTTGATAAATTAAAATATTAATTTTTATTTTTATAATAATAGCAATAAAGTATTAAAAAGTAGTGGAGAAAGCATAAAATAATGCTGCAAGACTAATTAAAATTAAAATAAAATTGTAACAGAATAAAAAAATAATAGATATTAGTATAATCAAGGTCCATTCAACAACATTTACTGTAGATAAAAGAAAACATTAATGATGGTATCTTCTCACTCTTGTAGCTTGTGGAGCCCCTAAATCCACCGAAGAAAATTGCCGAAAGGTGCGTTATTAGCGAGGTTGAGATCGGCCGGCAGTCTTATTCTGAAATGGCCACCGGCCACCAGAATGGACAGAGAAAGCTATAACGTTCAACCCTGTCTCCTTCATTAGCTTTTCTCCATTATGTCCACGGAAGAGCTGCCAATTTTCTAATGGCCATTTCTTCAGCTGCTGCTAAGAAGATAATTTGTTAAAAATCATATAAAGGAATATGTTCTTTATATGTGTATTTTGATGTGATTTATATGACAAAATAGTATACAAATCAATACAAAATTTTGAGTCCTAGAAATCATATATCTATCAAATTGAATGGACTCTATTGTGTCAAGCCGTGGGAAACCATTGCAATACTCACCACTATAATAATAAACGACCTGCTGCTCAATCACTAGTCTCCATTGCAGCACACTCCACTGGATGGGTATCTGTATAGTCAGGCGCGGAACCATCCTCTGTTTAGTCGGGGCAGTTGCTGCTGTGTACAGCCCAGTACTCGCTCATGGAAGTCTTGTTGATGATAACTGCACTAGCCTCATAGAGGCGCTCGGTGACAATTGATATCGCGTGGCACGATGGAACCGAGGAGGGTGAAGAAGCAAGCTTGGTGTTCATTCATCAATATATTGAAAGTCACTAAAATAAAATTATAAAATTAAGACAATTATAAATATACTTTTTTCTATTATGAACTTATCTTTTATAGACATTCCCCTCTCTGTTATTCATTTCTAAATGAAGATCTCAACCAACAATGTTAGACTTAAAATCACAATAAGCTATGTAACACAATCCAACTAAACAAAACAAAATAGTAAACAATCAAATGGCAGTTTGTATTTAATTATGAGTCTTTAATAAAGGTTTAAATCACATTCTATACAACTATACAATATCATGTGTTATCTATAATGTTTACATCTATCATAGGAGCCATCATCTAGGTTATACTGTTTGAGATACTCAATATCAATAATATTTTCCATATTATTTTTCATCTTACCATTCCCATTTAGTATCATAAGAGAGAAATTCTGTTAGTCAATATGCGCATACAAGCATTCTATCTAATTCATAATAATTATATATTTCATTTCATATAATGTTTAACTATAATATGTAAAACTTAAGTAAATGATAAAAATTTGAAAATTTCTAGAATATTTATTGTAATATGTTCATTTCTTAAAGAACAAACAGAATAGGAAACATTGTGATAATAACAATACAAAATATTTATCCATGATACTACAAGCAAACAGTTTATAATAAATCAAAAATTATTGTAAATTAGAAATATAAGTACTCACCTTAGGATCATCTCACGAGCTCAATTTGAAAAAAAATTTACTTGATTTTTTCTTAAACTTAATCGCACTTTCATACTGATTTAATCTACAAATCCAAACATTATGCTAGCCTAACGACAAGAGCCATAAGATTTCAAAAATAATGCTCTAAAATTTGATATTTAACCAAATTATTTAAATATTTTCTTAACTAATAATTTTATGTTATAACTTGTATACTAAAATTAGAAGGTTCAATATTTTAATATCTTATGTTATGTCATAGCTATCATTGAAAGGTATTACATTTAAATAATATCTTCTATAATTCTTAATTTTCTCTTTTTAATTTATTTTACTTGATAAGATTTATTATCTTTATTATTAAAAATAATATTAATCTTTCTATGTAAAATTTTAATTTACAAGTTTCATTAATGAATATTTTAAAATTCTATTATATATAACCTTATTGTTATTTTTAATTGATAACATTTAATTATATAACAACTTTTTTAAGAGAATCTCATATTGATTGATCTTAATACTGATATGTATGCATTTATATATGTATATAACAACCATATAATTAAAATTAATATCGTTGAGAGTACTCATATAAAATTTAATAAATCATATTAACTAATAAAATATATACGTGTATGTATATTCACTGATTTGGTTTACCAATACATAAATAAATAAGGAAAACCCTATCCTAAAATCTTGATCTTCAAGTTTCCCACTTAGAAAGATTCATTAATTAAGATTTTATCTTATCCCATTTCTTAGATAAGAAAGAATGACTTTGCATATGATTTTATAGTTGAAATGGGCATTGCTCGGCTTCCCTCTCTGTTTCTCGCTTCAGTCGGCTCCCTCTCAATTGTCGATCGTAGGTTGTGCTCGCCGGCCTTGCTAGCACTATCACTACACCACCGCCGAAGCCATTGTCGTCGAAGCCACCGCTGCAATGTCCTACCTCCCTCGCTTGCTCTCGATTTGGAACCCTCGCCTCCCCCCTCTTTCGTCTCTTGTTCTCGGTGTTGGGGTCGGACCCATTTCGTCTCTTATAAGGAATGAATCGATTAGTGTCAGTTCAATTGAACCAATGCTAGTTGATCCAATATATATATATAAAGTACTCATATAAAATGTGATTTAAATCTTTTTGAAAAATTCATAGCTGGATATAAACTATCAATTAGTTATTTATTAATTTATTTTATTTAACTAACATTCATAATGATTTTCTTTCAGTGCTTTACTATTGATTAGAAACATCAGTATTCATTGACTATAGGTCATTTTGGTATTAAATCTAACACTTGTAGGTTGAGATCTTTATTTAGAATTGAATAACCTAGAGGAAAGCGTCTATAGGATGCAAGTTTAGAATAAATTATCTTAATTTCAATTTTTTACTTTTAGTGGCTCTTTCAATTTATTGATGAATTATTAGATAATGTTAGGTTTTATAATTTGTCCTTCCACAGTTCGACCATTTGTATCCGTCTTAAAAATTTTGAACCCCGAGCTCGATTATGACAATAATTTACTTGAAAATATATTAAATATGACATGAATTTTGATGTAAGAAAACTCAAGAATTATATTCAAGATTATCTTAACTCCACTTTTAGTGTAGAAATTAAACATCTCAATAAGCTAAATCCAATAATAATAAAAGAGTTCCAATCAATATCTAAATGAGCCCAAATCTGTACTTGAAGCAAGTTTAGAAATTTTATGATATTAATAGAGGGATAAAATGATCACAAATTATTGTGTATTTATTGTCAAAATAAGCAATTTGATGAGAATGATCAAATGAGCTTAAGGGAAATGATTTTTTATTATAAGAATTACAATGGGCTATTGTTGACCTTCATATATACCACATGAGTCAAATCAAGCTTATGAGATGAATTCGATCAACTTCCAATGCTTCAGAGCACAAATCAAAGCTGAGATGCACCAAACATCACTGAAATCAGTCTAAATGACCTCCGATCGACAAACGGACACGCAAAAACATGGTCAAAATATAAATATTACATAATCTAAAGATCAACCAATCAAGCTATCGAGCTATCAATATGCTAACGTGTATATTGGAGTCGAGAAGCTGCAACGATTTCCAAATGACTCCCGTTCATGAAATTGATTATACTATTAGCTTTGAAATGTTGAAAACTATCAAATGAGGCTTAATTCAGTGATGCAAAAATGTCGAAAGTGACAATGTGTAAATCGAGACTGAAATATATTGAACGTCGTCAAAATAAGTCAAAATGATCTCTGATTGGAGAACGGACTTCACCATTGCATTCAAAACATTGAAATTGATTAAAATATAAATATTGCAAAACCTAGTGATCAACCGATCAAGCGATCGAATCGTCAACGCTCTTACACACATATCATGGTGAGGAGGCACCAACTTAAACAAAATGACATCTATTCACGAAATTAATTACGTCGTTAGTTTTGAAATATCAAAATATATCAAGTAAGACTATTTGCACTCAATTCGCAAGTCAGAAAAAAAATCGGCGGTCGAATTGATAGCATTTTTAATTGACCCAATTTGACATTTGAAAAAACAACCTCCAATCACGGCTTGTGCATTGAACATTGGAATGACCTTGAATCAACATATATATCAACCCTATATTGAGGTTAAGTGGTTCATATTAAAGTCGATTAAACAATATAAAAATATTATTAAAAGGCCACTAAAGCCCACTCAATCATTAATTAAATTTCTCCCACTTCAGGATTCTTCCCCACTTCCACTCTGAGAAAGAACGGAACTCCTCCCTCCCGCTCTTCCGTTTGAATGGCCAAACCGCACGATCTCCTCAACCGTTCCCCCCTCCTTCCTCTTCCTTAAAGAAACAAGACTCTTAGTTGGACTCCCATTTTTTTTCTCCTCTTGTCCAAGTGTGCTCTCCCTTTAAGTTCTCCTTCTTCTTTTCCTTCCCATCCTCCTAGCAGAATCACCTTCTTCATTTCCATTTCCTTTCCCCATTTTCTCCAATAAAATCTTCCCTTCTCTCTGGAAAATTATTTTCTTCCATTTCCTTCCCCATTTTCTCTAAACAAAATCTACATCATTTTCTCCAACCTAAATCTGAAATCATAAATCTGAAATTTGGCAAATGGGAATTTGCTTTTACTTTGTTGAAATTTGCAACCTCCCCTAGCCGAACTCTCATTGCCGATCATTGCAAGTGCGCTGGAAAATAAGTTTGAATATGCGTGATGTGAATGTGAAAATATATGTGATGGTTTTTTTTTGCAGGTTTCAAGACCCCGCTAATGCCCAATTAGGTATAGCGGGTGCAAAGACGGTTGTGGTGTCGCAAGACACCACTCGCTATGCTCAATATGGCGTACCAAGCAAGCCAAAAAAATTATTAGATATCGCTCCCCTAACCGAAATGCTGCCAAAATTTAGACTAAAATCTAGAACTTAGATAAATTTAAATGGAAATCTTTTAAATTGAAATCAAATAAAAAACGGGGAAAGGAAAGGAATATATAATGAATACAAAGGTAAAACATTAAGTCAAAGAGAAAAGAGGTAAAAAAGCACTTATAAGATTTATCTTAGTAAAGTTGAAAGCCCACTAAAGAAAATTATCTTTTCTCTTTCAAGCACTCCAACTCCACAAACAAATGGAATGAAATAGAAGTCCCCCCTCTTAGCATTATTTATAGGAATTGGAGGAAACAATGTGGAACCCATCCTCACCTAAATTTGATAATCAGGTGTGATGACGGGATTTGATTGATGATACTAAATTCACAAACTTTAGTTGTAATCCTCGATGGTTTAAATTGAAGTGGTAAAATGAATTATCTTTTCTTCAAATTTCACAAAACTGAACAAGCTTTAGTTGAAACTTGGAGAGGCTGATATCAAACTTATTAAAGACTTATAATAAATTCGAAGTCCAGTTATTCACTAAATATAAAGTCTGATGTGGAGTTAGGGATATTGGAGTTGATATTTGTTTTTGTGAATAGAGCCTCTTCTTGAATACTCAAAGTATTAAATTCACAAACAAGTAATCATACAACTAATTGAATAATTGAAAATTAAGCCCGATATCGAAAGAAGTAGGAATCTTGATTGAACATCAAAGCATAAGAGAGCCTCTTGGAATTAAGATATACTCTTTAAATATACTCAAATAAATTGAAGAAAATTAAAGAATTCATCAGAGATTTTCCATGAGATCGAATGATTTCTAATAAGCATAAACAATGAATCCTTAGAAAATGTGTGAAGTATATTCATCGCCTTATTAAGTACTTGAATTAGATCAAGGAGAAATTGAGTATAGCTGGTTATGAATTTGAGAATTGTCATAGGCGAGACTCTAATGAATATTCAAAGACTAATCAACTTGGAATAAAAGAAACTAATTCAACATTAATCCAAAAGATCTAATAAGATATTAGATCAATTTACAATGCCCTATACACCATCGGATTTGAAACTCTTTATACAAGTAGACAGAATGTGATGATAAATTAAATTCTACAAAAATTATAGAACTTCCTTCAATCTAAAATTAAGGAATCATTCTAATTATGATTTTTAAAATTTATGATTTCATTAATTAGATGAAATTATCTAAGCTAAAAACTCCTACATGTGCTCGGACATAGAGATTTAAAGTGCAAATTTTATTGTCTAAAAAGACTGCACTGGTTAGGTTGAGATTAAATAAATATAAAATTAATCTCATAATTTAAACATGAAATCATCTAAATTGTTAAAACCAGTATGTGAGCTATCTTTGAATGTTTAGATTCAAGTGTGAGGATGTTCTTGGTTGCCGGTTTAGTCGTGCAGGTGGGATAACAAAACCTAAAATCCATTATAAGAATTTCAACTTAGTAAAATATCGAAGCTAATTACGTCATGTGACGAGATCGATCCTCTATTAGAGCTAAAAGAGTTGAGATCTAATGTTCTCAAATATTTTGATTCAATCAATTAACTACCCGATGATCGTTGTGTTGAATGGTGGTTTCAACCTAGGGGATACTTTCATCAAAATGTGATTCTAATTTCAAATCAAATTAACTTAAATCAAGTATCAATTTAAAAACTTCTTAAATGAAATTCAATCATTAAAAGCTTAAAGAAAAAGTCAATCTATTCACCTTCCGCAATTATTTGTCGGAGGTGACAAATTAAGAAAACTCTAGTTCACAAAGGAGCCAATGTTAAATTAAATGTTCTTCTATGTTCACTCTCAATCAATCTCATGTTAGTAAGGACATGACCCATGTCTTCTGGCTCTGTGGCTTGACAAGTAGGCTCCATAGATGATGCAGTTACGACCAGAGTTCTCTAATCTAATGGTTTGGCCAGTAAGGCTCTATTATATTACGATCATGACCGTAGCCCCTATGCTCCCTGATGGCTTTGGCCTTTGAGTTGTGAATCATAGGGTATACTTGATAGGGTAAAAAGTCTTTTATCAGTTTAGGTAGACTTAAGCTGCTCCTGACAAACACCACCCCAAATCTACAAGAATTTCTTAGACGACATAACCTAGTGTTGCTGATAAGAATCTTTCGATCAAGTTGGGTCGACTACCTCCTTTGATTAATTAGACTAGGGAGCGTGATAGCCCGGGATGTCGAAACTATGAGATCTAGATCAGGCACGCCATTATTCCCCCAACCATCCACTTTAAGCTAATAATGATGAATTTCATAAATTTCAAATTCTAAATTTCAAAACTCCTACATTACTATATGCTTCTATTAGCGATCTAACTAACCTCAAAAGTTCTCTCTCACTTGGGGGGGGGTAACTATAGGGGCTTGAGTTTATAGAAATCGGAACCAGATCTAAAGTCCTTACAAAATGAGGACGAAATCTTTAGGTAGTGTCTTATCTACTATTCCATCTACCTTATGAAAATTACATCGATATTTTATATCAAACTCTCTTCAATATCATCGAGTGGTCGATGGTGAATTTTCAGTCCAGATTTGATGACTCTGGGACAGATTCTCTTTATCTTTGGCTAGTCATATATGTGCTATAGTAGCAATAAAATATTTGAAAATTCAAAACATGAAAATGGTGGCCTGAATGTATAATAAATTCAAAATACTAATGTATGAGGCTCTATGTTGAATGAGTTATTCTATAGAGTATATTTTTTACACTATTACTTTATTCTGTAATACCTCTGCATTTTGAAAAAGTAGGGTCAAATAATAATTACTGATTACTAATCTCCATCTTTCACTTTTGCAGAATGGACCTATAGAGCACTCCTTTCACCGTTCAATTAGGGCGTGGTGCAAAATCACTTACATCATCATCGCCAGAGATGTTGGAGCTACCATTCAATTTGGTAGCTTGAATTTTCCAGCTATCATGGTTGCAATTCCTGAAGTACCCGCCCATGGTACACTCATCCGAGGCCATGTTGGAAGGCCCCAGGTTATTGAAGCTCGTACTCGTCGTGCTCGCCAACCAGTTCAGCAGCCAACCATTATTACAGAGTTCTCCCGACAAAGAACTTCAATTTTTAAAAGACTAGGTCAATCTGAAGCCCCCATGATGAAAAGAACCGTCAGTGGAAAAACTGTGTCTTTAATGCCTCATGGTACAATTATTTCATCAATTGAATCTTTTGTACCTAGAAAGCATGATCATGAAGCTTCCTTATCAGGAAGAAAATTAATTAAAAGATAGAAAAGAAGAAGAAATGTTGAGCTGAGGGATCAGAAGATCCCAATCAAATGACCCAGAGAACAAATATCTTGCTTGAAGTATTACCCATAATAACTTTGATAATCTAAAATGGGTAAAATGAATATCTCTTTGGTGAAGTAAAGCGATCTTTCGACTCAACAACGCCACCACCAGACCTGACTGCATGCCGAGAATACCGCGTTAAAGTAGCCAAGGATGAGGCTTAATGAAAATAAAATTTCGAGGCATTTGGTGGTTGAAAAATGAAGCTCCACCAAGAAGGTTGCCATCTCTTATGATAATCATCGAGCCAAGAATGCTTTGTACGGTGAGCATCGGAGCATTACACTTGGATCGCATGCCAAAAATCTATCACCGAAAGGTTCCAGTAAAAGGGTAAGCAAATATGGAGGCTAAGGCACCATAATGAAACTCCAAAGAAAGAAAGAGGTGTGACATCTGATACATATATACTCAAAATTTCATCTCAAAAATAACTCATTAGATGTGGATATCTAAAAGAAGGGATATCACTGATGAAATATATGACAGTTGACACATTGGGGAATCCTCTAGAATATCCCATCATCAATCCCATTCACCCCCATAAGAGAAAGTTGACTTTGATCATATTCCTTTAATGGAAGAAGTTTTGTTTTGTACACTGAACCAGAGATCCACTGGAAACGTCGAACAAAAATTCATGTGCAAAAAAAGGTGATGAAGAGGAGACTATGGAAGTCGTATATATGTTAGGGATATAGATGAACTTTCTATTCAACACCATCGGAATATGGATCCCGAACACGAATTTGACGCTATGAAGAAGAGTCTTCACAAAAGCAAATAAAAGATGGATTACCAATTTCTACTAAAGAGGAAGAAGAAGATCAAAATGAGAAAGAGGTCATGGGTGTCAAAGTTGTTTGTATGATTGAACTAGGAAATGATCCTTTTAATATAATTAGCATCATCATTCAGCAACAAACTATCCTAAATGCAAGGAGAAGGGATCAAGTTCTTCCCCTAAAAATGAGCAAGGAGCATAACAACAATAAGAAATAGAGGAAGAAGATGAGCCTGTACTTGTTGATGCCGTGGTGCTAGCTAGAGAGCAAAGGCAAATGCATCGTCAAATGGAAGTCAAAGATAAGAAAATTGCACAGCTTTGTACCAAGATGAATAATATGACAGTACAAATGAATATCATGATGGATATATTGCAAAAGAATATCACATCAACTGTAGCACCTATTTTTTTTTTCTAATCAAGCTAATAATATAACCTCTATACCACTCCAAATTCGGGTTCCTATTATACATGCTACACTTGAAGGGAGGAATGAAGTTAACTACCTCTTTCGATAATTCAAAATATGGCTAATGCACCAGGAACGATAACAACTGCTCAGCTAGAAATAATAATTAATGAAAAGATAAAGGCACTTATACCTTTGGAGTAAGCTGAAAAGTTGGTGAGTAAGGGCCGCCCTTACCGAGCTAAATATGATAAAGTGTTATACCCGAAAGGTTACTCAATGCCAAACTTTAATACTTTAAGTGGGCTTGGTAACACAAAGCAACATCTAGCCCAATTTAAGGCTACTTGTGGTAACATAAGAGGAATGATGTCTTTGTTTTCCATCAGTTCATCAACAGCCTGACCTCAGCTACTTTGAGTGGTATGAAAAATTATTGAATGATTTAGTTAAAACCTTTGTTGAGTTAAGACAATATTCGTGAAGAGGTTCTCCAGTCCAACCGAGAAGATAACGATCACTAACCTTGCCTTGCTAAAAAGGAGAAAAGATAAGTCAGTGACAAAATTCATAAATCATTGGAGTATCCTAAGTATGAAATGTGAGCAACAATTGGAAGAAAAACATGCGATCCAATTCCTAATGGGCAATATGGATGATAAAATGATACCATTTTTATGTATGACATCAATTACAACATTCCAGGACTTGCTCGACATAGTAGCCAAATTTAAAAAGTTGAATCACCCTAAGTCTGAAATCTATGTAGATAAAGCAAAGAGAAAAAAACCTTCAGACTCAAGAAGAAACGAAAATCATGACACTTCTTATAATTCAAGTGGTGAAAAATGAGTAATCTATAATGTGGATGAAGGAAAATAGCGAATGTACAATGATGACAAAGGAAAGAAGCTTGTCCAGTCTAATCCACAGCCAAAATTGGCCTTGGGAATGATTAACCTTGAACTTTTTCAAGTGGTGGAAAGCATCCAAAATAAGTAAAAAGAGATGATGACCGAATGCAACCATCTCTTAAAGAAAATATGAATAAAAATATTCCTTTAGAAGGGACAATGTGGCTAAATTGTTTTGAAAAGTAGTCAAAGCAATTACTAGAAATTAAAAGGCTTGAAGAAGGCGATCAAGTCGATCCAAATTACAATCATGATGATTAGCCATCTTATTGAAGATTGTTATCTCTTCAAAGATTGGAAAGAAAAGAAGTATCAGCGAGGTGAATTTACATTATTTGATAGTGTTCTAGTCAACCCAAAAAGAGAGTCTACAAGGATGATTATGTCCTCTTTCATATCATCCATCAAAAAGAAGAAGGAGAAATCAGTTCAGACTGAAGAATGGAAAACAATAGTCTCCAAAAAGATCGTGAAAATGCTGAAGCAGTTAAAAGACATCCTTAGTGTTAAGCGAAAATTACCACTTAAACCTATATTGGACTTCAAAGAGATACCTAAACCAAGTATTTGGGCTTCTCAATGGCATTTTGATAAGGCTACTTCATCACCATGATGAGTCTACATACCTCATAAATCAAAGAAGTCGGCTAAGAAAAAAAGATTAAGAAGAGAATTATAACTCAAAAGATTATTAATAATTTAGAGGAGTATCACCAACCGACAAGATAACCATTTAGGCTTGCAGACTTTATGCCTAAACTTCACATTGTTGAATCGGATGAAGAAGATAATGGTAAATCTTGTCCAGTAGAGACATGCTGAATCATTTACGTGATATCAGATGTTCTTCATCGATACTCTAAAATGGCAAGGGTAGTCGAATGACCCATCAAAATTCTTATCAAGAAAGCAAAAAGAGCCTGAAATGTTAACATCTAAATTTTGTTTATTGACTCAACAAGAAGAAAATAGTTCAGATGAAGATTTATGTTTTCCTGATGGAGAAGAGTCGGACTCATCGATATCATCACATATGAAATGTTTGAAGTTGAAAAGTGAGTCTAGCCCTTTTAGTCAATCATCCCAAATAAGAAGTGAATTTGAGGAAACTACCTCTTCAGAGGAATCTGAGCAATATAAGGTGATTCATGTTCAGTTGAGAAGTGGAAAAGTCTTACCACCTTCATCAAAGAAGGGATATGCAAATAAAGATAAAAGCAAATAAATTAAAGTCAATGAAGATATCATTATCAGAAATCCTAAACTAAAGCCTAAATCAAGTGAAAAGATAGATTATAATATTCTATAACATCTAAGAAAGATTCCTGAACAACTAAGTGTGTACGAGGCTCTCTTAATGTCAAAAGATCTCTGAAAAACTTTGATACAAACTCTCAAAGATTCAGAGAGTTATGAAGCTTACTTTGCTAAAAAATGTATGACTGAATCATTACAAACTCAGATCTTCCAGTAATCACATTTTCTGAAGAAGATCTTATGTTGGGAATAGCAAATCACAACCGTCCTCTATATGTTACTGCAGAGAGTGATGACATCTTGATCAACTGAATACTAATTGATCCAAGTTTTTTTATCAATCTTATGAGTCTAAAAGCATTAAGAGGATTATCACTTGATATTCAACATCTTGGGAGAGATAAGTTGATGGTTCATGGTTTCAATGAGAAAGGACAGAAAATCCTCAATTATTTTATTCTCCTGCTCAAGTTTCTGGATTTTTATACAAAATCTCGATGCTGATACATCATTTAGAGCTCTCTTGGGTCGACCGTGGCTGCATGAATATGGCATGGTCCCATCAACTATGCATCAGTGTATGAAGTACCTAAAAGAGGGGGAAGAGTTCAGAATTTCTAGTAACCTATAATCATTCTCTGTCCACAAAGCAAAGCTCTATGAATATGCAAAATATTTTATCACTAAAGAGCCTAGGCCAATAGAGCCTCTTGAAGCTGTAGCATCCACTTCAGAAACTAAAAAGAAATTTCACAAGGTGAAAGAGCAGAAGTAAAGAGGAAGAAAGAAGACCATGTCAACTTTCCCTAAAGCACTTGACTTCACACCTAAATCAAGAAGATCAGTTCTTCATTTGGGAAGTGACACACAAGAAAAAGAAAATATTTCTGTCAAACATAAGAGAACTAATAAGCTTTTAAGAAAGGAAAAGTATGAAATAAGTGATTCTGACTTAGATTATAACTTTGAATCTACTTATGAAAATAGGGTTTAGATGGTTTCATCAAGAAGGATAGCTCACTTGACAGTGTCAAATGAATCCTTCAAAATTATACTCATCCCTCAACAGCACTTCAAAGAAATCACTCCACTAGAGGTCAATAACATCGAAGAATTGATAACATTCTCTGTGCCACCATTGAGTGAGAGTGGTAGATTAGGAACTCTATTTTACAAATCTAAAGGGTCTCGGTCTCACAATTTTGATCGGCGTACTCAACATAAAAAATTCTGATGAGACAGTGCCAACAAGAATGCCAATATAGTATCCACAAAAATTACAAAGAATGATGCATAAATTTACTACTAAAATAGAAATCAAATCATTTATAGGATGTGGAGCCAAAGAAGTACTCAAACATCATGAAGAAGTGATAAGTTTATCACTAAAGGTATTAGGTTCATCCATAAATCTTGTTAAAATAAAGTTTTTATAATATAATATAAAGATTGACTAATAGTGGTGAAGAAGATGGTCTCCATGAAATTCTTGTTACAAATGATGAATAAGTAGAAGCCAAACCTGCGCTTGAAGAACTTGAAGATAGTGGACAAACAGTTACTATGGATGAAATCAAAGAAATCAACCTAGTAGCTGAGGATGATCCACGTCCAACTTTTGTAAGTGCCCTTCTATCTGATGAGAAAGTTAAAGAGCTAAAAATGCTACTTTTGGAACTCAAGGATTACTTTGCAGACATATTCTAAAATGTCATGTCGCTTTATATTCATAAAGCTATTAAACCACATGAGATGCATGTTAAGCAAGCTCCTAGGCGAATAATGTTGGAGATTAAAGAACATGTGATTGTTGAAACTAAGAAGCTGATCGAAGCAGGCTTCATCTGGGAAGAGAAGTATGCAGATTGGATAGCCAACATTGTCCTAGTTAAGAAGAAGGATGACCAAATCCATGTCTGCATTGACTTCTGGAACCTAAATAAGGTGTGCCCAAAAGATAACTTTTTTGCTTTCAATATCAGAACTATTAGTGGACAATACTTTCAACTATGATATGTTCTCATTCATGGATGGATCATTGAAATACAATTAAATCAAGATGACTCCTGAAGATAAAAAGCACACATCATTTAGGATGCCAATTGGTATATACTGTCACACGATCATGCCTTTTGGTTTAGAAAATGTTAGAGCTACATACCAAAGAGCCATACTTTTGATGAGTTGATTAAGAAGGTGGAATGTTATGTTGATGAATTGGTGATGAAGAGCTTAAATCGTGAAAATAACATTGAAGACTTGAGTATTATAGAGAATTAGCAAATATGATCTCAAGATGAATCCTCTAAAATGTGCATTCGGGGTATCCTCCAAAAAATACCTTGGGTATATTGTACATCACAGAGGAATTGAAATTGATTCTGCTAAAATCAATGTAATTATGGAGATTTCTCCACTGAAGAGTTTGTGTCAGCTCTATTCTTTACATGGACAGCTTGCATTCATCCGTTAATTTATATCAAACATATCAGGACATTGTCAACTATTTGCAAAGTTGATGAAGAAGGATGCTCCATTCAAGTGGGACAAGGAGTGCCAATAAGCCTTCAATAATATTAAAAGCTACTGTTGACCTCATTTTTAGAATGAGCTCTCAACCCCTCCATCTTAGACATAAGACTTCTCTTAGACTTTAAGAGTTCCTTAGTCTTAAGACACATCTAGTGATTAGGTGGACACTCAACCTAGCCCTAGAGACTTAGAAGAGTTAGCCATATGAATAGGTCATGCCTTAGTGGTGTTAGGAAAATTTTCCTACCTTTAGCTTGAACCATTCCTCACCTTCCTTCCTTCAAGTCAAACTCCAAATCAATCTTATTTGATTGTCTCCAAACTCAAGTCAACTCCACATGATTGAAATCCATGATTGAAATGAGTGATTGATACCCATGAATGAAATTCCTAAGTTCAAATCTTCCTAAGTCCTTTAAGTTTTCCTTCATGGACTTAGCCAAAATCATTATCAAACCAATTCAAACTCATGAGATTTTCTCATAATTTATTTATATTCTCATTTATATTCACATATATAAATGAAATATAAATTCAAACCTATCAAACTAAACTCAAAATTCAAATTCAATTCATGAAATTTCTAAGTCCATTAATTTCCCCCTTTAAGGATTTAGTCTAAATCATGATTAAATCAATTCAAAATCATGGGATTTTCTCATAACATTTATATTCTCATTTATATTCACATATATAAATGAAATATAAACAAATCAATCAAATCAAATCTTCAAATTAAATTCCAAATCTAAAATTTTCTTAACTCCTTCAAGTTTTTTTTCATGGACTTAACCTAAATCATGGTCAAATCAATTAAAATTCATGAGGTTTTCTCATAACTCATTTATGTTCTCATTAATATTCACATATATAAATGAAATATAAATATAAATCAATCAAACTAAATCCAAAAATTCAAGCTTCAAACTCCAAATTTTTCTAAATTCCTTTAAATTCCTTTTAATGGACTTAGCCTAAATCAAATCAGTTCAAATCCTTGAGTTTTTTTTATGATTCATTTATATTTTATTTATATTCACATATATAAATGAAATATAAATTAAAACAGCCAAAACCAATTCCAAAAATTAAACTCAAATCCACTCAAAATCCAACCTAAGTCTTTGAAGTCAAAATCTTAAACTTAGCTAAATCAACTTCAAATCAAGCCAAACTCTTGATTTACCTTCATGACTCAATCAACCCTACAATCATGAATCCAAATATAAATACAAACTTCAATCACCAAATAAAAAATCAAATCAAAAATCAAAGCCAAAATCCCTTCATATTCATCCTTTGAATATGAAATTGCCAAATAGATCAAAACCCATTTGACTTGAAATCACTTGCAAATAGATTTATATTTCAATCATAAGTCCATATACAAGTTCAATCAAACTCAAATCAAGCTTTGACCAAGCCATTTGACCCACTTAGACTCACTTGACCTAAAGTGACCTAAAACTCTTATGAGCCAAATTCTAATCCTAACAAAATGGGATTGAATCAAACTCACCTATGTCTCTCATCATGATCAACAATCATCATGGGATAATCAATCAATCAGATTGGGTCAAACCAAGTCAAATCTAAGGGTTGACCAAGTCAACACTTAGCCAAAATGAAACCTAACATAGCCAAAATCCATCATAGGCTAAATCTATTGAAACCAATGATTTAAGTTCATTCATGACTTATGTTTGAACTTGACCAAGCCAACATTTAAGCCTAACCTAGCCTAATTGGCCACTTGACCCAAGTTGACCCAACTTGACCTAAAAAGTCAAAAAAGTGTCAAAACTTGATCTAAGCCAAATTGATTCAAACCAATGAGTCAAGTTCATTCCAAATCACTTGTTGAACTTGACCAAAGCCTCAATAGACTAGACTTAGCCAATTAACCTTGAACCCAACTTAACCTAAATGGGTCATGTTGAGCCAAATTCAAACTTAACCAAAATTGATTAGAAACAAAGATACCAATCCACTCCATATGACTAATCAAACCTAAACCTACCCTTGACCTAGCTCAAATAAGTCAAATGGGTCATATTGGTCAACTTGACCCATTTGACCTAAATGAAGTCATATGATCCAATTTCAAACTTAAACCAAATTGAATCAAACCAAAGCAACCAAAATGTTTCAAATGGTCATTTGAACTTGACCTAATCCTTGGTTTAACCCAATTTGACCAATTGGTCAACTTGACCCAAGTTGACCCATTTTGACCTAAATGGGTCAATATGAGTCAAACCATATCAAATGAATTCCAAATCTCATGAAACTTGGCCATACCTATTTTCTCCACATACCTAACATATTCAAATTTAAAAATTGGCCAAATGACTATTCTACCCTTAGGCAATAGAATAAATTTTGGGCTAATCCATGGCTAATTTAGTCATGCCCTCTTCATATCAACTTGATACCTTCGTAATAGATCAAGTGGACCAAATGAAGAGCGGTGCACCCAACCCAATGGGTTTGGATTAGCCCAAATGGACCTAAGGCCAAACCCGACCCCTAGCTCAAATTAGCTAATTCAAAATCCCCCCTCCACTTGATTTAAAGCACATGGGAGGTTACTAATCCACTCAAGACCTCAAACCGACAATACGCAAATATCTAACATCCTAAAAAACCCTTTCCATATGGTCAATTGGATCAAAATGTCAACTCAAGGTTCGACCATCCGATTGCCATAGGGGGAGATATACTCCCCCAAATTCAATTTGAATTCATGATCTTCACATTCGATTGAGCACTAGAGAGAGTTAGGAGCCATCAGAGAGCATTCTTAAGCTTTCTAAAAGGGTTTGAATCTCGCCTTTATTGGTTTTATTCCTTAGAAAATAGGGGACCTCATCTCAATCCTCAACTTCCTCTTCACTCAAATCCACTTCAATTACCTTTGCACACTCCCTCAGGGGATGAAGTCGAGTGCACCTAAGCATTCCCTCAAGTTTCCAAAGCAAGGAGGAGGTGAATTCGATCAAAGCTGCAAGCAAGGAGAGGAGGTGTTGGTCTATAGAGAGATCTACTCAACCTTAAGGCTTGAAACTTTCAATAGGGCTTCCTCTCCACTAGACGAAGCTACCTCATCGAGCTCGAGCACCGGTGATCACCTCCAGTGAGGTATGAAATTTTCTGACCACTTAGCTTAGGAGGTGTTGGTCTTTTGTGAAAGAAGTGTTCATTTCATGAGAAATTCACCATTGGATAGGCTTGTCATTAGCTTAAGATGGTGTGGGTAAAGTTTTACTCAATCCATCGAGCTCAAATCTTATCTTAGATGATGGGTCTCCATTGATCCTCGGGAAAGAAGCTGGGTGATCTTGGCCGTCCATCCACATTTTGGATGGAAGATTAAATGCACATTTTATAATTGATTTATCCCTTTTAAAAACCACTGATTTGGCGTTCGATCAAGTCCTTGATCGACGGCGAGATCAAACCGTCACCACCGCCTTTGTGATTTGACATTTAAGTGATCCCCTCACAGTGCGATGTGTGTAAAGTGTGTTGACCGCCATCGTCGCGTGTCAAGCTGCAAGCTAAGGGGATTAATTAGGGATTTAATTAATATTAATTAATCTCCTAACCTTCAAAAATTCATATCTCACTCAATAAAAATTAGAAAAATATGAGGTAAATTTATATGGAAAGATAATTCAACCTAAAATATTTTAAAAGTATTTTTAATAGATTTTGAATTTAACTTTTCTCTGATTTTGGGTTTTAATGGAAATCTTATTTTGCTATTACTTCTTAATTAATTCTCATTAATCCCAAATTTCTTGGGTATGTTTTGGGATGACGTGCCTCTATAATTTTCTTGAGATTTATTTAAGGCTTAATTGGGGGAATTGCAGTTGTATTTTCTTATTACTCCCTTAATATAATTAAGGATAATTAAGGATTGGATTAGTGTTTTGATCCCTCATTGGAGTTGATTGAGGTTAGATCCAGTGAATAGGAGGCTTAGAGAATAATTTTGGGGAATTTCTTCTAAGCGATTCCCTACATCTCTTTTTCTTTCCTTAATCCTCTCTTAATTAAAGATTAATTCATTAATTATTTTCTTAATTAATTTCTAAAAAATTCTAAAACTTTCAAGAACTTAATTAATATACTTTTGGTAGATGCTGAGGTGTTGAATAGCCTAAGTTCAATTAAGGAAATCAAAACTCACCTCACATATGCGATGGGCATTTTTGAAATTATTTAAGTTAAACCCCTTAGCTTAATTAACTGTTAATCATGAGTCAAATTGCATTAGGCCCTTTTCTTCCTAAGTGCATTGCAAATTTAAATTCCTTGTGAGATTTTATGCCATCTCATTGGCTCATAATTACTTGGTTAACTATGCTATGGTGGTGTAGGTAAGGGTTAATGAGCTTGCTTAATTCATACCTTAACCTAATTAATAATTTAAAATGAATCTAATCATCTAAAAATTAAACATATGTGAGAATGGGTTAGGAACAACAAACTCAACTCACATTTTTAAAATTAAATCAAACTTAAGATCAAACAAAAATCACATTGAATAAACTTTTATTTATTTTAAGCTTTCTTATTTCATAAGATTGTCTTTAGGATTTAAATAAAGTGGATATGTTTAGATGCTTTCATTGCTTTGATTATTTCCCCAACATGTTAAATTTTTATGTCATATAGTTTCATGCATCCATATTTTTCAAAATCAAAGTCAAAATGCAATTGTTTACTTTATGTCAATTGCATGTGTTGGCTAAAAGTTAAAATATGAGTTATTATCACTATTAAATTCAAATTATTCTCAAAACATATAAATCAAATCCCTAAAACTGAAAGTGTGTTACTTATATTTTAATTATAAGCTTGCATGTGAGAGAATATAATGAAGTAGCTTAGGTTTTCCTTCTCTTCTCCTTTAGCATAATTTTGAATAGGATTTGATAAGATGTATGGTTCATCTGAAAAGAACCTAACACTTGCCTAATTTCATATCCTATTCATTCCTATACTATCACTTAAGAAGGATACCTATACTTGCACACATAAATTGTATAAACAAAATGAATCTACTAATACAATTTTTTGCATTCTTTCTTTTCCATTCATTTCTTTTGTACACATGTTTGTATTTAAGGAAAGTCGTATATTAGTCTGGACAACTCTGAGGTTGTGAGGTTTTAAGTAGCCCTAAGTAAGTCTTGTACCTTACACCTCTGGTTAACAATGACGTTGTACTCACTTATGTCTTTCTTACTTTCATGTGTGCATGTGAAACTTGGGTAAGAAATCCCTTTTCTACTTAATGAAAATCATGCATCTTAAACTTTCAAATTTCCTTAAATGAATTACTTAGCATGCAATATAAAGTGTGCTAAATATTCTCATTCATGTGTATAGATATGCTTAGGATTCATTCATATGCATGTTATACATGTTGGGAAAGAAATGAAGTGATGTATATTTGTGAATTTGGTTCCTTTTATTTAATCTTAAAATGTCTTTCTTTTTGAATGGATTTATTTAGAGTTCATCTAAACTTATGATTAATTAAAAGACTTAATCAAAACATTCACTAAACAATGTTGACATCCTCATATGTTCATAAATCAAGACAAGCCCCAAGTTAAATTGACGGCATCGAAGTAGCGAGGCTCTAAATGCCGGATGTCACTCAAAATGATCTCTGACGAGCGGACTTCATGTGTTCAAAATGTCAAAATTGATCAGAATACAAATATTACAAAATATAACGAGTAATTGATTAAGCGCCCGAGCTATCAAAGTGTCGACACGTATATCAGAGTCGGGAAGCTACGACAATATTCGAACGACCTCCGTTCATAAAATTGATCATGCCGTTAGACTCGAAACATCGAAAACTATCAAATGAGACCATTCATGCTCAATTCGGATGAGTTTGCGTGAACGTCGAACAGTGAGAAGCGATAATGCACATTTTTGAACTGAAAGTGATCCAATTCGATGCCAAGTCACTCAAACGGCATCCGTTCATAAAATGGACTGCACCATTGCGTCCGGAATATTGAAATTACCTAGAATAGACATCTAATTTGACTAAAGTTATCGCACTTAAAATTTCATCGAAATTAGCATGTATTTCGAGATAAATCCACCTAATTATCTCTTAATAATAACCAGTCAATGCCTCGGAAATGGCAGCCGCCCATTCCCTCGCTAAGTGAAGAACCCAAGTGTGTTTTATTTTTGAAAGATTTTTGAAAATAAGATTCTTAGCAAATTTGGGTATGCTAAGAAAATCCTGAAGTGTTTCATTTGTTTTGGATATTTTAATTTTGTAAAAGTAGGATCCTTAATAAATTTGGGTATGCTAAATAAATCTAGTATGTTTCTCTTTGATTTTGATTTGTTTTTTTTGAAAAGTAGGATCCTTAGCAAATTTAAGTATGCTAATAGAATCCTAATGTGTTTCCTTTTTGGTTTAGATTTGTTTTTTTTTTTTTGATTGAAAGTGGAGACTTCACTTTAGCAAATATGGTATACTAAAAATGAAGTTTCACTTAATTTTGTGAAATGAAAATTTTACTTAGAAAATTTGAGTATGCTAATTGAAATTCAAAAGATGTGTTTTAAAATTTTGTGTTTTGAATTTTGAGAAAGGAGACTTCATTTTAGCAAATGGGGTATGCTAAATTGAAGTTCCAAATATATTTTGAAAATTTTTTGTGGAATGGATATTTCACTTAACAAATTTGAGTATGCTAAATGAAATTTCCAAAAGTGTTTCAAATTTTTTTTTTTGGAAAAAGAGAGACTTCATTTTAGCAAATGGGATATGCTAGAATGAAGTTTCAAATGTATTTTAAAAATTTATGTTTCTTGTTGATTTTTTTGAAAAGGGAGATTTTCATTTAACAAATTTGGATATGTAAGATGAAAATGAATTATGTTTTATTTTCCAAAGATGTATATTTTGTGTGTGATTATTGCTTTTTGAACGAAGAAATCCCAACTTAATCATATGTGAAATATGTTAAGTGAGGATTTAAACGTGATATCATTTTATCTGAAATGAAATTTTCATTCAATAAATTTGGATATATATTAAATGGAGAGGTTTCATATGTGCTTTTTGAAAATATGAAAATCCCAACCTAATACATGTGGAATGAATTTGGTGAAAGTTCAAAGTTATGATTTTGCTTAAAGAGGTAATATCCATTCAACACGTTTGGATGTATTGAATGGAAAGGCCCATCTTCAAATTTTATGTATTTGAAAATATGATTATTTCAATTTTATTTTTGTAAAGATGATCTCACATATAACAATCATAAAGATTGTTAAATGAAGATGATTTAGGAAAATTTTTGTACAAAATATTTTATTAAGTGCATTTTTTTTTTGAAAGCGGCTTTTTGAAAAGGATGATTTTTATAAGGATTTATTTTGTCTTTATTATTTTTAGAATGAACCTTTCCTTACCATAGAAATGATAAGAAGGAAGTCTTTAAATGTTTTCTTTTTATTTGATATTTGTTTTTTATTTTTACCCATTAGAGAACCCAACGGGGATTTTAAGACCAACATGGGGTGATGTCCTAAAACCTAAGGATGTTGGCTAGCCTAACTTAAGAATGAAATAAGCTAAGTGCCAATAGAACGGAAGATAATCTTGGATTCATACCAAAGTACAAACCCACTATTGATAGTTGGAGACAATGATCATTTACCAAAGATGAAGAGAGGAACTCAGTGGAGTTGCCATAAAAAATCTGTGGTGAAAATTTTTTTATAAGAAATTTCTAAAGAATAGAAATATACTTCCATCTTCACTCTATGCAGGATAAAATGAAGGTCAAAATATACAACTTTTTTTATGCATTTTTGACACCATGTAGATCTGCAGATGTTCTTATTGAGGGTGATCAAGTACGACATTGAGGAGAGATGTACTATCTCTAAAGATATAAGTCACCACCTTATAATGGACCTAATCACCTCAACAAGGACTCATAAGGACAATGGGTCTGCATGTGTACAAAAGATTCTTCTCTTACTTTACATGAAAAAGTAAAGTAGGGTTTATTTTAAACCGGGTTCCTTAAGTTTCCTATAGGGGCAAGCCCCAATAGTTAATTACCTCCTAAGGAATGAGATCCCTTAGAAATACTCTCGATTAAGGTAAATGATCATTGCCTCAAAATATTTCAATAGGTAGGACTATCATTCGATTAGTTTATTTCAAACGATCAAATGAGATTGATCAAAGAGAGGGGGTTATTGTCGAAGCCAAAGGAAGATAAGTAAAAGATATTCACGATGCTAGGAAACCTAGTGAGCATCTCAAACTATCCTATGCTTGGGCTTATATTTTTGAAATTGAATTATTCATTTAAGTTGACTTTTATTAGAAGTTTAGGACTTATGATTCCATAACACATGATTATGAAAATGCCTAAGAGATGAGGATTTATGCTTATGGCCTATGGAAGGGAGAAGCAATCTCAGAACCTAAATCTAGGGAGCTTTGGCGAGGGCCGAAAGTATGACCTAAATCTAAGGAGAAAAATAGTATTTGGTTAGCCTCCACAAGAGAGAGCAAATCACTCGACTGCGTGGACTTACAATCGCCTGGGGTTGGCCGCCAACTAACTCCTCTTGTGATTTTAAATTCATGTAGGCAAGTCATATACTTTATGTAAGGTAGCTAGGTTGTTATTTATTTAGAAAAAGACTAAGTCCTTAGCTCACTCTCTAAAGAGACTAGATCATGTAAAGGGAATGCTTCAAATGACTTAAATCTAATGCAAATCATATTACATTTTATTTTTATTTTTGGACAATCATTTGACTCATTCTTATAGGATTCTAATGCCTAAGGCATGAGAAAAAAATGTTATTGGCCAAAATCAGTGAGAAGGGAGGAGGTGTGTTTCCACCATGGCTCTCAAAAGTCAAGCCAATTTTCTCTGGCAAAGGTGGAAGACCTCTAATCAAGATTGAAAATAATATGCATTTGTGCATGATGTTATTAAAGAAATACTCATCTAGCTAAGGTACTAACTCTTTTATCTCGATTTTTAACCTAAGCTTTAAGTGAGGTTATGAGTTTTTTATTTTAATTTTGAATTATTAGATTTGGTGGAAGATTTATTTTTTTCTAAGAGCCTAATCTACATCCAGACCATACATCAAGCAAAGAAGATACTAGGCGATGTATGTCATCTTAATGCACAAGCTAAAGAAATCATCAATCAATTTATAAAGCCAACACAAAATAATAAGAGGCCATTTGTGGTCGGGCACCATCGCAAAAAACCAAAATAAATTGGGTAGCCGAGCTCTACCCTTATACAACCCAGATTATAAATGGATTAAGTACAATTAAGCAAGGAATTCATTGTTATGGGGGTCTTCAAGCTTCATTTCTTCATTCTTCTTTTCTTCTTTCTTCTTCTTTTCTTCTTTCTTCTTTAGTTCTTTCTTTTGGATGGTTGGAAGGTGGTTGCTCCAAAGGCTTCACATGGTACATAAGATGAGATCTTGTGACCAATGCTCATCCTAATCCCCATAACAATCATTTTAAAATCCTAATTGCAAAAATTACATGAAAAAGGAAAGGTAAATCTACCTAACACCAGCAAAATAGAGATTAACTAAATAAAACACAAAAATCCAAAACATGTATATTGGACTTATCACCCCACACATGGGTGACTAAGTCCACTTTGCATATTAGATTATGCTTAGGGATATAAGCACTTGCACAATAAAAGTATGTATATTTTTATTTATTATAGTGCCCCTTAACCACAATCTCTCGCATAAAATAATGATTAGACTAAATCATCCTATCATTCATTCTACACATATTTATCCAAACATCTAGTCTAAAAAATATATCACAAAATAAAAGAAAATATCAAACTATGCACTGCCCTAACCTAAAGCTAGAAGTGGTGACTTAGTCTAAATATGTGTGTTTTAGAAGGTTTATGTGGTATGCTTAACTATGGCTTGAGGGTTTATATTTTCTAAATGTGAAAGTGTTCAACTTAGAGAACGATTTCATTTAAGTTATTTTACTTATTTGGGTTGATTTTATTTTATATTTTTATTTGGTCTGAACGAATCCTATAATTAATTACTAAGTTTTAAAGAGAGAGAAGTGAGAAGAGAACTTCTCTTTCTTTCCATACCTTAAGTAATTTCTAAAGTGAATTTATATTTAGTTTGTTTAGTGAATATTTTATTATATGTTTTAATTAATCCTAAGTTTAGATCAATTCTAAACAAAGCTATTCAAAAAGAAATGCATTTTAAGATTAAGTAAAGTGATCTAAATTCACAGAACACACATCACTTCATTTCTTTCCCAACATGTATAGCATGCATATGGATGGATCCAAAGAATATCTATGCATGCAAATGAGAATGTTTAGCTTACCTTATAGTGAATATTAAGTAATTTACTTAAGAAAAATTTGAATTCTTATAATACATGATTTTTATTAAGTAGAAAAGGGATTTCTTACCCAATTTTCACATGCACACATGAATGTATGAAAGGCATAAATGAGTACAACGTCATTATTAACCAGGGGTGTAAGGTAGAAGACCTACTTAGGGCTACTTAAAGCCTCACAATCCTGAGGTTGTCCTGACTAATATACCACTTTCTTTAAATACAAGCATATGTACAAAAAAAATAAATGGAAAAGAAAGAATGCAAAAGTTTGTGTTGGATGATTTATTTTTATTTATGTAATTTATATATACAAGTGTAGGTATCTTTTTTAAGTAATAGCATAGGAATGAATAGGAGATGGAATTAGGCAAGTGTTAGGTTCTTTTCAAATGAACTAAACACTTTACCAAATCTTATTCAACATTATACTAAAAGAGGGGAGAAGGAAAACTACACTAAGCACATCCTTATATTTTACTCACATGCAAGCTCATAAATAAAATATAAGTAACACACCTATAGTTTTGGTAATTGATTCATATATTTTGAAAATAATTTGGATTTAATAGTGATAATAACCACTCATATTCCTATTTTTAGCCAAAACATGCAATTTGACATAAAAGAGACATTTCACTTTTATTTTGATTTTTGAAAAGAATTAATGCATGAAATTCATATGACATACACATTTAGCATGTTGGGAAGGAACTAAAATGATGAAAATATGTAAGGATATTCACCCTAATTAATTTCTAAAGATAATCTTATGAAATAAGAAAGCTTAAAGCAAATCAAATTATTTTTATAGAAGATTTGGTTTTGTTTTGAGATTGATTTAATTTGAGAAATGTAAGGTGCGTTTGTTGTTCTTAATCCATTCCCACATGTGTATGATATTTAAGTTCAATTTTTAGATGATTAGATCCATTTTATATTTTGATTAGGTTAAGGTATGAATTAAGTGCATTAATTACCCCTTACCTATACCACCTTAGTATATTTAATCAAATAATTATGAGCCAATGAGATGACATAAAATCTCACAAAGAATTTAATTTTGCAATGCACCTAGGAAGAAAAGGCGGAATATAATTTGGCTCATGATTAATGATTAATTAAACTAATGGATTTTAACTTAAGTAATTTCATAACCTCTCTCAAACATGTGAGTTGGGTTTTGATTTTCTTAATGTACTTAGGCTCTTGAACACCTAAGAATCTATCCAAGATAGATTAATTAAGTTCTCGAAGGTTTTCAAATTTTATGAAATTAATTAAGAGGGTAATTAGTGAATTAACCTTAATTAAGGATGGATAAAGAAAGAAAAGGGGGTTTAGGGAATATCTCAATGAAAGTATCTCAAAATTATTCCATAAACCTCACGTCCTCTTAATCAAAACCTAATTGACTCAATCAGAGGGTTAAACCACTAATTATACCATTAATTAAACTTAATTGCACTAGGGGAGTAATTAAAGAATGACCTAACAATTCCCCTAATTAAGCCACCAATAAATACCAAGAAAATTAGGGGAGGCAGGAGTCATCCCACTAATTAAGCACAAAAATTTTGGGATTAATCAGAAGAGTAGTTAAAGGGTAATTAACAAATTAATATTCCCAATAAAACCCAAATTCAAAGAAAACTACTTTCAAAATATATTGAAATTAATTTTAGAATATTTTATTTTTAATTATCTTTCATATGCAATTTATTTCATATTTTTTGATTTTTTTACACTTAGATATGGATTTTAGAATGTTTTGTGAGTAATTAGAAATTATTTAAGGCTTAATTATATTATTAATCCTGTCGGTGCCACGTGTGTCGCTGACGCGGCATGCGCTTTACACATAGAGTGACGAGATTGGGTATTTAACCTGTCATATCGTAGCACCGCGTGGTGGCAGTGCTACGCGCTTTCTCCTCAATCATCCGATCAAGGATCAGGCGGCTGAGATTAATGTTGCAGATCTGAGGGAGGAAAATATATATAATTGTGCATTTTAATCTCAGATGTCTATCCAAAACACATGGATGGATGACCAAAGATCCATCCCTGCTGCTCTTTGTGAGCCATGGACACCGTCCATGTTTGAAGCCATGATCTGAGCCCACACCATCAACATGCAACCTAGATCACATCTAATGGCTAAGATCCTATGGGATTAACATTCACTTCATAAAGCTCCAAACCATAGCTAGATTAAGCTCAAAAAATGGCTAACCTTGCCGTAGGTGATCACCGATGCTCGATTCCCTTGGAGAAGCTTTGTCTGGTTAAGACGAAGCTTTGTTGAAGGTTTGAGCTCTTGAGGTTGAGTGGATACTTCTATAGACTGACCCCCCTTTTCCTTGAGCTCGGTCTTGATCAAGATGGCTCCTCCATTGCTTTAGGAACTTAGGAAAGAGTTTGGGTGGGCTCGATTGAGGTCCACGAGGGATTGTGCAAAAGAAATTGCCGGTTTTGAGTGTGGTGTGAGTTGGCTCTTCAATGGAGGTCCCCATTTTTAAGCTCTAAAATCGAGAAATTAAGTTTTGAAATCACTCTAGGAAGCTTGGAGAGGTTGAGGAATTTCTCCTCTGGCTTCCTTAAGTTCAATCGAATTGAGGAATGTTAAGTTTGGAAGGAATTAGGAGTATATCTCCCCTTTGGAAATCTAAAGCTTGCCATGCCATTTTGATCAATTGCCATTTAAGTTTTAGTGGAGTGATGATTGAGTTGGTTTGGCGGAGGAGTGGGAAGGTGAACTCCCATGTGCTCAAAATAAGTGGAGGCATGATTCCCATGCCATTTCAAGGGGAGTGGTGGTTCCATTGGGCTAGGTTGGGTGACCCAAACTCATTGGGTTGGGTGCACCCTCCCTAGTGTTCACTTGATCTACTAGGAGACTGCCAAGTGGGTATGAAGATGATTTAACCAAATTCTAAGTAGAATTGGCCAAAATTTACCCTATGATATAGGGGTAAAATGGTCATTTGACCTTAATTTCAGTTTGGGTATGTTTGATATGATGAAAATAGGTTTGGCCAAGTTTCAATGAATTTGGAGTTGGTTTGATGTGATTTGGCTCATGTTGACCCATTTAGGTCAAAATGGGTCAACTTGGTCAAGTTGACCAATTAGTTAAATTGGGTCAAACCAAGGGTTGGGACAAGTTTATATGATCATTTGAAATATTTTGGTGGCTTTGGTTTGATTCAATTTGGTTTAGGTTTGAATTTGGTTCATATAACTTCATTTAGGTCAAAATAAGTTGCCAATTTGACCCATTTGATTTATTATTTTATAGGTCATTGGTAGGTTTAGTTTTTGGTTGGTCATATGAAGTGGATTGGTATCTTTGTCTCTCAATCAATTTTGGTTAAGTTTGAATTTGGCTCAATATGACATTTTAGGTCAAATTGGGTTCAAGGTCAATTTAGTTAGTTGGCATTAAGGCTTTGGTCAAGTTCAACAAGTGATTTAGAATGAACTTGGCCCATTGGTTTCAATCAATTTGGCTTAGATCAAGTTTTGACACATTTTGACTTTTAGATCAAGTTGGTCAACTTGGATCAAGTCAATTAGATTAGACTCAAATGTTGACTTGGTCAAGTTCAAACATTGATCATGAATGAACTTAGATCATTGTTACAGTTTGGCCTATGATGGATTTTTATGTTGGGAGTTTTATTTTGGCTAAGTGTTGACTTGGTCAACCCTTAAATTTGACTTGATTTGACCTAATTTGAGTGATTCATCATCTCATGATGATTTTTGAACATGATGTGAGGCTTAGGTGAGTTTGATTCAATCCAATTGGTTAGGATTAGAATTTGGCTCATAAGAGTACTTTAGGTCACTTTGGGTCAAGTGAACCTAAGTGGGTCAAATGGTTTAGTCAAAGCTTGATTTGAGTTTGATTGAACTTACATATGGGGATTGAAATATAAATCCATTTGCTAGTGGTTTGAAGTTAAATGAGTTTTGATTCATTTGACAATTTCATGAAATGGATTTTGGCTTGATTTTTGAATTGAGTTTTGGTTAAGTGATTGAAGTTTGTATTTATATTGGAATTCATGATTGAAGGATTGATTGAATCATGAAGGAAAATCAAGAGTTTGGCTTGATTTGAAGTTGATTTAGCTAAGTTCAAGGATTTGACTTGAAAGGCTTAGGTTGGATTTTGATTGAATTTGAACTTGAAGGAGTTGGTTTTAGTTGTTTGAATTATATTTCATTTATATATGTGAATATAAATGAGAATATAAATGAGTCATGAGAAAATTTCATGAGTTTGAAGTGATTTGAACATGATATAGAAGTCCTTAAGAGAAAATCAAGGTGACTTTGGAATTATTTATGAATTGATCTTGAATTTTGGATTTAGTTTGATTGATTTGAATTTATATTTCATTTATATATGTGAATATAAATGAGAATACAAATGAGTTGTGAGAAAATTTTATGAATTTGAATTGATTTGAAGATGATTTTTAGACTAAGTCCTTGAAGGGAAATCAAAGGACTTAGGCAAGATTTGGAGTTTCGAATTTCAACTTGGAATTTGATTTGAATTTATATTTCATTTATATATGCCAATATAAATGAGAATATAAATGGGTTATGAAAAAAATTTATGAAGTTGAATTGATTTGAAGATTTTGAAGTCCTTGAGGGAAATTAAGGACTTAGGAAATATTTGGAATTTGGAATTTCAATCATGGGTTTCAATCATGGACTTCAATCATGGGTTTGAATCCTATGGCATTGATTTGAGTTTGGAGAAAATCAATTCGGCTAAAATTGATTTAGGTTTCATGTTGATTTGATTTGGAGTTTGACTTGAAGGAAAGAAGTAAGGAAAGTGGTTCTATAGGGTAGGTAGATTTTCTTAACAGGCATGACCTACTCCTATGGCTAACTCTTCTAAGTCTGGGTTAGGTTGAGTGTCCACCTAATCACTAGATGTGTCTGAAGATCTCTTAAAGTCTAAGAGGAGTCCTATGTCTAAGATGAATGAGGTCAGAGTCAAGTTGGATGGTTGAAGTGGAGGAATGTATATGACCCATTGTGTGATAGAAAAGTTCCACTTAAACAAATTTTATAAGATGGTGGTAAGACACATTGACTTATGGTGTAATGTTGGCCAATAAAAGATAAGCATAAGACTAAGTTAAGTGTTCTGAGATAAGGATGCTCGGTGGATGTGTGGCTACTCTTAGAGATAACATGCTAAATGAGTATGTTGGAAAAAGTTGGAGTTGCTCGGTGAGATAAGATTAGAGAGTCGAGATGGTTTGGCCATATAAAGCGTTGGTCGTCCGATGACCCGGTTAGGAGAGTAGATGCATTAAATTTGCTTTATGTTAAGAAAGGTAGAGGTACACCTAAAAAGGCTTGGTTAAGATGTATAAAAAATTATCTAGGTATACTTGAATTAAATGAGAATTTGACACATAATAGGACACAAAGGAGACAAAGGATTTATGTAGCCGACCCCACTTAATGGGATAAAGGCTTGTTGTTTTTGTTGTTGTTGTTGATAAAAACAATGTTAGTATTATAATAAATATAGATCTAAGAAAGAATAATAACAAAATTGGAGTTAAAAATGAGTTATTATCCTATTTCTTAAACATAAAAATTAATCCATTAATCATTATAAAACATATTAGTTGATTAAAATATAAGAATAGACTACAAATATATGAAAAAAATTAAATCTACTAAAAAAATATAAATCTAAAATGAACATAGATTTAATAAAAATAAATAAAAATCTAGACAATAAATATACTTCTAAACACAAATAACATACAAATCTAAGGATTTCTTAAAAAGATTTCACATCTAAGCTTTAAATGGAAAAAGTTAGAGAACTATATGGATAAAATTTAAATTGAAGGTTGAGAGAATAAATGAGATGATTTGTCCATATATTGATGAAAAAAAATCAAAGAATAATAGACTAAAATTGAGATACCAAAATTTGTAGCGGGCATATATGAAGGGACTCAAGAGAAATGGAAAAGGGGAAATGAGATTATTTTGATCAGATTGAAAATTTTATTACAATTCTTGCCCTCCACCTTAATAGAAATCTTAGATTGGATTACTCCAACTTCACATGAAGTTGGCTTAATACATAAGACGCATATCGCTTTTTTTTGTTACACAAATTTAAGAGTCATAAAAGATGCAATACTCATAAAAGAAAATGTAGATGACAGACAAAATAACATTTTTCCAAACCTATTTTAAATTTCTTTTCATTTGCTTTTTAAAAGTGAGAAAAATGCTTGTTACTTATATCCAACTATAGGGTTTTACTTCATTTGCATCCCCTCATAAAAGGATAATCTCATCCTTGTGGCTACCTATGACTATTATAACCTTAATGTTTCTAAGAGTGCCCTCACTTGTCTCAATTTTCTCTACTCACTTTACTTGAAATAATGATATTAATCAAAGAGAATTTAGGATGCCACTAATATCAAGCAACCAAAAGCTGAATAACATTCAATATATTTGATTTAGGCACTGAAACCTCCACATCCAACAAAGCATCTAGAAGTATGTACTAAAGATCCTCATGATACCTCAAAATTTCTAATCCTTTTGCTTGATGTTGTAGTGATGATCAATATTAACTCAACAACCTAATTTAACTCCACAGTTGCTTGTTTTTTACCTCTGTCACTTCTTCAACTTCGACACATAACCCCTCTTTAGTTCCTCAATCCATAGTCTCCACCAAGTTCTTCACAAGATCATGAAATGATAGGCACATACGATCCTATCAATTCTTCTATTAACATTGTTGCCTTCTAGTACACCTAGGCAAACCCTTAAAGCATCCTAATTTCTTCATTAATCGGGCTGGTTATGGCTCAAAATAGGAAATTATTTGCTCATTCGGCATAATTCCTTATACCATAGGGATAGCTTCATATATATGCTTTTCATTATTAACAGAAAAACAAGTTTAAACAACTGTTAAACTGTTAATAGGGATACTTGAAAATTGTTTTTAAACCGTTGTTTTATAAGGCTATCGAAGGCAGTGAATTTTGTTAGTGATTTTTTTCTTAAGAGAATCAAGAAATTAGGGATAGCTGAATGTTTTTTTTTTTTTGTTTGTTGATAAATTATATTTACTTCCGAAGTCTTTCTTCATGTACTTCTTAAGGAGATATATATAAATATATTTATAGTCTCATTGAATTATTCATAAATCTCTAATTTAAATAATAGCAATTTTCAGAGTTACTTGGGTAAACGAATGTTAATTTTAATTCTCTAATATATAAAATATACGTAGTGCAATCAATTCAACAATTAATCTTTGAAAAAAGAGAGATTGTTATGCTCTATGTATTTCTTCTATGTATATATATAAATATAAATAGTCCAATCGATTCAACTTATTTCTTCTATCTGTCTACCATATAATTACTGTAAACTTCAATGATTGTTGAGAAGCTGCAATTAATTTTTTTATTTTTATTCTAAAAATTATTGACTGCTCTAAATTGCTTCAACTGCAAGCTGAACGGAGCCTGCTTTGTCAGTACTTATCGTCTTCTACAGTTGTTTCTCAATCGAAAAATTATTACAGCTTAACTCTTAATTGTCTTATCTGTTTATTAGACCATGAATTTTATTTTTTATTTTTTAGGCAAGTGGTCGTAAATTATTCATAAATATTGTTATCGAAAATGATTTTATTTATTTATTTAACTCTTTGACTTTCTCATATTGAAATTTTAATCAAAAGTTTTTTTTTGATGATATTGGATCCATTATAATGATATTGGATCCATTATAATAAAAAAGGATCATTTACATACAAATTACATAATTCTTATATATATATATATATATATATATATATATATATATATATATACTTAAAATTTTAATATTTACATGCAAACACTAAAATTTTTAATTTTACATAAAAAAATCTCAATATTATAACTTTTTAAAAAGTGAGCAAAAATTTTAGATGTTAGAAACGTAAATACAAAAGGATTATGATGTAAGTATGTAAATCTTTTAAAGAAATATAAGGGAATAAAAAGTCAAATAAATAAAAATTTAATGACGATAATACCAGCTGGAAGAAAGATCAGATATGAAGCCGATTGGAATTATAAGCAAAGAGACGTAAATTTCCAGCCAATTAATATGGCCGTCATTTAAATACATTGAATTGTGTTATAAAAGGATGAATTTTTTACTTATGTTTATCCCATTTTTTATGATGACTCAAAAATAATCCATACCATATAAATAATTAAAATTGTAATATTTGGTGTACTTAGTATACATGCTAACACTAATTAAGTAGCTTTTTAAGATCTTTAAATTATTTACACACTATAATATCGCCTCAAATGACACTTTTTTCTATATCAATAGGTCCAAAAAAATTATGTGCTTCTAATACATATTAAAAGGCTTTAATGACTCAATAATAGGTTATAGCTTCAGAGGATCTAATAAATCATATCCCTACTTACCACATACTTACCGCATGACCCAAAAATGTAATAATTCATAATCAGAATTTATATTTTAAGAAATTAGCATATAAATTATTATGCCTTATTTTCTCCAAAATCAATCTCAAATGATTCAGATAATCTTTCTTTGTTATAGAGTAGATCAATCTATAATTAGTAAATATAATTACAAATTATAAATAGATGATTTATCAAATTTTTAGACATTATGATGCCTTAGTGAGACCAAAAGATATAACTAAAGGCTTATAATGACTATAATGTGTACTAAATACTATCTTTGTCACATTCAAGTTCATTTAGCCATCAATTATAGGTAATCAATATTTATTCTTAATGGTCATATTGTTCAACTCTATAGTCTATACTCATATGTAGTGTATACCTTTATTCTTAAAAATAATATAGGTGCTTACAATATATCAAATAAAACTTCTACCCACTAACTTATAAAATTGAACATTCACTTTTTTTAAGCTCTTAAAATGTCATTATATAAAAGTTTTTAACTATACGAGATTTGTTAGATAATGCCTTGATATCAAGCTCCACTTCTCAATTAGGTGAAAAATTCACAAATTCTTCATAAAACCCAAAAGAGAACTCATTCGTAATATGAGCTCTTAGAAGATTTACTCCTGCCCTTCACATATGCAATATGTACAGTACTTCTTTCATATCTTATCAATTTGTAGGGTTAAAATTGTTGATAATACTTCCTAATACCTTAAAAGTTGATCTTTCAGTACCTATATTTAATTTCTCTCTTTAAACTACTATAAATATGACCAACATATACTATCAAAATTCACTAAATTTAAACAGAAAATTATTAGTTTATTACAGCAGTTTAAAACATTGTTACTAAAGCTCACCTATAACAGTGGTTCAAATCGCTGCAAATTAAACAAAATTTTGTGTAATTATGAATGATTTACTCGGACATGAAACCTGCATGTGGATTGAACTACAATTTGAGTAGTTAGTTGTCAAAAACAGCTAGAAAAGTCTCCAACTCAACATATCAAATGCATTCCTCTACAATAAATTAATAAAGACGATTTTCATGAAACAACCTCTTGCCTTTGAAGACCACTATCCACAGTACGTTTGTCGATTATACAATGCTATATATTACTTTAAACAGGCACCAATGGCAATTGTTTTTAACATTCTCTGATTTTCTACTTCGACGAGGCTTCAGATTTAGCCAAGCTGATACTTCGCTTTTAACTTGCACAAAAAAAATGAAATAGAAATATACCTTGTACTCAATGTCGACAATAATCTGCTTACAGAAAATAACTCTTCTGCAATACAGCAACTACTCGATCAACTTCAAACCACCTTTAGTGTTAAGCAACTTGGACAAATCACTCAATTCCTGGGCATACAAGTTCTTCATACCTCCCTCCTACAATAACAAGAACAATAAGCCGAGCAACACCTTCAAAAGTCAGGAATGCCTACATGT
This sequence comes from Cymbidium sinense, assembly GCA_021442155.1. Taxonomy (NCBI): domain Eukaryota; kingdom Viridiplantae; phylum Streptophyta; class Magnoliopsida; order Asparagales; family Orchidaceae; genus Cymbidium; species Cymbidium sinense. The sequence continues at coordinate 25,617,579 of CM038232.1, read as the reverse complement.
CTTCTCTCAACAACTTAAATTCATCCAAAATCTCTCTCATGTTTTCACCACAAATACTACTTAAACTAATCCCACCTACTGCCAACAATTAATTGGAACACTATAATACCTTATTATTATCAAACCAAATATTTCATTCGCAGTCAGTAAACTATGTAAAGCCATGCAACAATCACTAAACTCTCATTTTCAACTTCTTAAGCGCCTCTTACGCTTTATTAAATGCACAGCTTAGGTCTTCCCATGCAACGTGGGGACCTCACTCTCACCACCTTCTCTGACTCTGACTGATGTCCCTCATTGTCTGCTACTAATAATCTTAGTAATCTATGCTGCAGCCACCAGTTTTGCTTCTACTCGAAATTCATGGCTAAAAATGATGAGCAATACGTTCTCTACTCTCATTCTTTACCTCTCAGGCTGTTCCCTTCTAAATTTGTCTTGTGTTCTTCATATCTATCGTTCTTTACAATCACGTAATTATTTCATTTTTCTCATTAGATGATTAACAAAAAAATAATAATATTCTTTTAAAAGAAAGAATTAAAGTTCTCCTTCAGAATTTTAAGTCGATGTTGATATCTATTCACATTCAACAAAAACATAATATCAAATTTTAGCTATTTATTTAAAAATTAAATTTTTAATTTGATGCAATATATTGAGCACGAATTTGCTTCCTTGGCTACAAGATTGCTTGTCAAGGGTTCCTTTGGCTTCGAAGAGTACACCATACTTCAAATCCAACTAGTCTCCAATAATGGCTCGTTGAATTCCTACCAACTGGTCATGCATTACTTGGATCAAATCAATGCTTTCAACCCCTGATGCAGTTCTCTTTTTTTTTTTTTTGAGGAACCCCATATAGGGGAATTTTATTACTCACAAAAAAAGGGTTACAAGATTCTTAAAAAGGGATAAACTCAGAATCTACCTCTCAAAGAGCTATAAGCAATCTAAGGAGTAAATCCCTCTAAGTACAACCCACACCGCAAAAGGAAAAAATACATACCCAAGAAAATAGCAAAAAAAAATGACATACAGGAGCAAAATGCAATTCTAGCCAACAGCAGTAGATGAAAAGGCTGCATGAGACCTGTATGAGAAGAAAAGTGCTCTGCAAAAAACTAAATGAAAGATTAGCACCAATGAAATGGAATGAAATAACTCTAAAAGATTAACATAAGGCTGAGAGTAATAAGAAAATTTTAGAAAGGGCCCCAGACCCCTCACACTAGCTTGGGGCAATCACATACACGTGCATCCAGCATCCAAGGAGGGATACAACATACATGCTACTACCAACCAAAGAAGGGGAGGAGTCAACCAGCCCTCATAACCAACAAACCTGGGGAAACATTCAATCCATTGGCAAATCGTGAGCCCCAAAAAAACAGATAACCAATGAGAAGAGCTTCCACAAGGGTTCAATGCATGTATATTAAATAGCATTCCTTATCAACAGAAAAACCCATGTAATGCCAACAACTATCAGATACATATCTAGACCATTCCACTAAGTTCCAAAACACAGAATTGAAATGAAACAAGTTTAGCCTGAAAGGAAAAAGCATCCAAACCAGTGATGCTAATATAAATATACCGCTAAAAGAGGTTCCACAAGAATAAAGCATAACGAAATACTAATCATGTCCGAATAGTATAGCCATAAAGATTTGATAACATCTTGACTAAAATAAAGACCGATCTATCAACCACGTGAATGCTTAAAAAGAAAAGATGGTATTCTAACCGGTAAACCCCGTAGTTGAAGATGCGGTTAAGGCGAATTTCAGCACCGCAGGTAAATTTGAGCCCACATTCACATCTTGTCAAAATAACATAAACATATGTGACAAGCTCAACACCACCTTAGGATCCTTTGCCCTTCCTTCTCGTCGTTCCTTAGTGATCTTACACCTCGAGTGGCGACATCATCATTCTATGCAAACATAAGTGGCGGGACAATTTTTCATCTATAAATGCACCACAAGGGTGGAATCCCCAAGGGGACAATGTCAAAATCCTTACCGAAAGGTCCATGTGGGATTAGTGGCAACCAAAGCTATGGCAGCAAATTTAGTGATTGTTTTGTTTTGAATAGATTTGGATGGTCTCATCACCAATAGTGTTAAACTCAATGGTGGGCATCAAGCCTATGGTGGACAAATCTGACGAAGGTAGAAGTTTATTCCATAGGATTCCAAAAGTTTTTTGAAGGAAGATAGTCAGAAAAGAGGTATTCTACACAATCCATTTTTGATAAATACCCCAAGGGAAGCTAATACATTTGCATGACATTTTAAAACTATGAGGTGATAAACTTCTCCCCCAGCAAGTTCTACAAATTTAAATATCATTTTCTTTTCTTTAATAAAATAGTTTAATCAAACAAAGCAATAGAAGAATAATCTTTTTAAATCAATCATTTTAAATAAAAAAAATAAAATGGATCAAATAGAAAATAAAACTCTAAATGAAATAAATAAAATGGAATATACAATCAACCACTATTTTAAATTTAGAAAAAAATGTTTGAAGAATTGATTTGATGCTCTAATTCATTCAAATGAGAGATCCTATTAGAATCATGCATATTGATAAAAATGGTTTATAGCAGGAATGTTTAGCAACTATACAAAAGCTATATATAATGTTATATTATACTGAGTAATTTCTGGAAGGTGATAACAACTAATGTTTATTTAGAAAAGTGGATTGCGACTGAGGATCAGCGTACATCTATGTTGCTTAGATGTGAAAGATGTAGTGCATATGATCTAAACATTTGACTTTTTATAAATTAAATACAAAACATATGCTATTAAGGAAATAATCAAATATTAGATAAATAGAGATGAAAATATAAATTTGAAGTTACTTTCTTTATTGCAGATTAAAAAGTGCTATCTTAGTTGACAATAATGAAATGGAAAATATATCAATCATTCAAAATCAAATTGCAGTGATAACGTGACAATATTTTTGACCTAATTCAAGCTTTCACTCAACGCTTATCTCTAAGATCTCGTGTTCTCACCCATACAATCTTTGAGAGATGTCATAGCCTTCAACAATCAGCACCCAATTGATATAATAAACAAATGAACACTTATATTATGATGTACTCATCATAATACAATATTCTTTATCAATTCATGCAGGAAAACTCTCCTTTTAAAGAATATATAATACGCACAGAACATAAAATAAAATAAAAAAACTCATTACAAGACCAAAGGAGCCCTCCAGGTGAGCAAAAGAAAAGAATATTATCATAATTCATTGAGGATGAAGGCATGGACAAGGCCTTGGGTAGTGCTAGTCTGCCTTTGAGATCTTGATATAACAATGGTTCCTTCATGTGTTCCCGGTTCTAGATCATGGATTGTGACATCAGCACCCGATACCTCTCTAATAAGAGCAAGGTTATCATCACTCTCCCCATGCCAAATCCCATGTAGTGTTGAGGAACTAACATCGTCACGGGTATGCTTGGTTCAATGCCTGCTAGAGTTGCACTTCCCACAGCGACGCCGTCCTCGTCGATCAAGCTTCTGGTTTCATTCGAGGAGCAGAGGTGGAAAACGATCTCATTGGAGGCATCAGAAATCGAACATGGACTGGGAGACCTCTGGCGAATCGTGGAGGCAGGTTCATTGGAGGAGGCGGATGGGGAGGGATAGGGAGGCTCTGAGCCACCAGAGGAAGATGATGAGTCATTGGAGCCTTCCAAGGCTCTTCCATGAAAAATGAGATCGGTTTGGCTGAAAAAAATGCTATGAAAAAATGGCTCAATTCGCAAAGGAGGGAATGGAGGATCTAATACATGAGAAAAGTTTAGACACGAAGAAGTTCTCCTGCTAGTATTAATATAAGCTATGGCGATGGATGGCTTTTCCATCTTTAGCATACCCGCTAGATACAAGAACTCCGGTGCACAAGTGTTTCTTTTGTTGGATTATGTGGTGCATATTCAGATGCCATATTGATGGAGGAGATAACCTGTGCTTTTGAAGAAGGATAAAATATTACATGCGAAGGCCTCAAGTAGCTTTTCATAAGGACTCTCATTATATTCAGCCACATGGCTCAATTTTTTTAATTTATATTAAAATAATATAAAAATTATTTTGAGTCATGTGCCCCACTTTATTGGAGTCCAATGCATCGTGACACCACTAGGGGAGACATCTAACGTTACTGCACTCTAAAATAAAGTGTAGCGGTCTTGACACCACAAGATTTTTTCATCTCGCACCCTAATGAGCACAACGAGGCCTTGAAACCTGCAAAAAATACAAGCATATACATCCACATAACACATCCCATATGTTCTGACTCATTTTTCTGCACGTTACAATGTTCGACAAAGAGGCAGCATTAGCGATGCCGGAATCCAAGAGGGGAACCCGCCTAATGACGATGTTCCTCTCCAGTTATGAAGAGAAGGCGAAAATGGGAGGAGAAAAGAGAAGAACCCTAATGACAATTTTCTTCCAAGAAAATTAAAAGGGTAATGTAAGGAGGATGAAACCAAGAAGAACCCTCCTAATGAGGTGTTCTTCCAACTGAAAATGAAGTAGAAATTTGATTCGATTTGAAAAAAAGGAAATTCATTGAGAAATGCGGAAATGGAATTTGGATTAGCTTGTGAGGAAAGAGGGAAGATATTTATTTTGAAATTTGAGGGGAAAGAAAGAATATGAAAAGGAATAATATAATTTGGTTTGGAGAAAGAAATGGAAGAAGAAGGAAAGGAAAGAAGGGAGAAGAAGAAAGGTGAAGGAAGAAAGAAGGATGCTCACTGCTTTTTTTTTTAGTTGGAGAGAAGAGGAAGGGTTGCTACCTTTGCAGTTTTGGATGAGGGAAGTGGATGAGGGAGCAAAATTTTGAGAGAGAGCCTACCTTGTGTTAGTTAGGAAGAAGAGCATGAAAAGAGGGGAACAGTTGGAGGAGAAGAGGAGGAGCATTGGTTTGATCGGAAGAGAGGAGGCTCAATGCAGATCATGAGGGTGCGGTTCTATCCCGTGCATGAAGGAGGGGTGCGGCTCATCCGTGCGTGAGGGACAATAGAGGAGGCTCTCGTGCGGCAGGTTCAGGTTTGCATGGAGAGGGTCGAGCCAAAAAAATAGCATTTGAGTGAAACTTAGGGTAATTTAGGGAGTTAGGTTTTATGAAATTGATTTTTAAATTAGTTAATCGACTTACATGTGACACTGAAATGATTAAATAATCAATATATATATATATATATATATATATATATATATATATATATATATATATATATATAAACCATTTCTTCACAATCGAGCCATTTGGTTCAAGCGCGTGAAATTGAGTCAATTTCAGCTGAAAATGTGTGTCGCCACTTTTGACCACTTGATTTTTGCATAGACTTGCTCGAATTAAGTGCGAACAATCTTATTTGATAGATTTTGATGTTTCAAAGCTAATGTCATAATCAATTTCACAAACAGAGGTCATTTGGTTCACTCGCTTTCCGATCTCGATATACGTGACGAACGACGCGATTGATTGATCAAGTTATGCAATATTTATATTCCCGCTGATGATATTTTGAATGTGAAGGAGAAGTCCGTTCATCGATCAGAGGTCATTTGGGTTTATTTTTATGATGTCCAGTACATTCAAGTCTCAATTTACGTGTTGTCACTTCCGATCACTCGATATTTGCACAGACTCATTTGAATTGAGCATGGACAATATCATTTGGTAGTTTTTGGCATTTCAAAGCTAATGACATGATCAATTTCATGAACATAGGTCATTCGGACATCGTCACAGCTTCCCGACTCTAATATGCATATCGACACATTGATAGCTCGATCGCTTGATGGGTTGATCACTAGATTATGAAATATTTATATCTTGACTAGTTTTGACATTAAACGATGAGAAGTCGTTAATCAATTGGAGCTCATTTCGACTATTTTCAAAGACCGCATTTTGAGCTCGATTTTACTTTCAAGTCCGAATTTGACTTGTGGGCTTGACCCGACTTATGATACATACATGGAGGCCAACAAATGCCCCTCAACAAATGTGATTCATGGATGGAGCAAGTCGCATTTGTTGAAAATAGGTTGACTCTTTTTTTTGACTTTCTTCACTTTTTCTTTTTTTACCGCTTCTTAGTATAACTCCCTTTTTTGTTGGATTCTTATGTGTCATTTCTCTAATTATTTGATAGGAGAATGTTCCATTGGAGGAGACCTGATGATCTATCATCTACTGAGCCTAGTGAGGAGGCTATTTGGTCAGAGATTGACAGGCATGATCCTCATGGAGATGTTGATATCAGGGATAGAATTGAGCAGCACACCGATATGTTGCGAGGACGTGATTTTTACTAGGGTTTCTTCGCATGCTCTTCCCTACTCGATTGTACTTCTTACTTTTGAGGATCCTGATTGACTACCCTTAAGTTGAAGTGGACTACAATCCTTTGGATAGAGTTAGTTTTGGATATTGTGATGTCTTACAACCCGCTGACAACATTGAGTGAGACAGTTAGACTTTGAGCCACCGCCTATAAAGACTCATTAGATTTGCTTAGAGATTCCTCCATTGGCAGGAATCCTACTCTTCCACATGGATACATCACATGGGCTAGGTATGTTCTAGCTCAGATACTTTATAGATGAAGATGAGGCAAGATATATGTCTTTATTTGACTTTGAGGGTATGCCTTCTTCTTGGGCTCATGGAGTAGCGGAGTTCTGGGATACTAGTAGTAACACATTGTTGGATTGGCCCGGAAGAGTTGACAGTCACTCTTTTGGACTTACAGGCTATGTCAGGTATTCTTGTATTTGGTTACCGCTATGAGGAATGTGTTCCACATGATGAAGAGTTATTTTACGGCGATGATGATGGTTTGATGAGGTAGCATGCCTTTGTTTATATTGATCCTCAATTATGATCATGACTTTTAGGCATCCAATGTTCTAGATGATCACAGTTGCACTTTATACTTGGATTGAGATTCTTACGATTATGCTCATCCGAGGACGTGACTACATGACACTTTTATTAGATGTGATGAAGTTTTACTTATATGAGAGTGGAGCCTACTTTACTAGTTGGGAGGACTTCTCCAACTATACGGATTGAGGACTTATTCTTAGGATTTATAGTGGCATGGCTTTGCATTTTCATACTCCCCATTATAGAGGGGTTTCCCAGTCCTTTATTAGCATGATGATCTCAAGATGAGCGAGTTTCTTTGGCCCCAGCAGTGTTAGCCAAGATTTATGGGATATTGGGGGTGATTTTCGGGGCAGGTTCTCTAGAGTTGCGAGATGTGACTCTACTTTGGCAGTACTTATATGCTTGGATTCATCTCCACGTACATGGTGCCTTTGCTTATTTTGAGTATCCAACATTCTTTTTAGAGCGAGGATATCCTATAGTCTTACAGTTATATCGAGCATCCTCTACTTTGGAGATGGAGAGGATTTGCATGCTCTTCTTTGCTCCTCATTTGGTCAGAGATCAAATTTTGTTAGTTCACCAGCTGGATATACTCGGCTTACCATCCGACTTAATAGGGGTTGATCTTATTGACAGTCTTGATGAGAATGGTAGATATTCCTTGCTTCATGGCCATTGGGCATTAAGAGTAGATAAGTATCTTTTCAGTATACATCTAGGATGGTTATGATTTGATATTGTTATAGGGTTATCAACCCAACTAGTTGCATAAGTTTAGTTTCTTCCATCGCTTGTGATGGCGCCATTCATTGTAGTGGAATTTTAGGAGGATTAGGATGATTCCCCTTGAGACATGTTACTTTGCTTCTTCAGCTGTTTGGTTACATTTACTGAGGCTAGGTACTGGTGCTCACTTTCAGATAGTTCCTCCGAGTCACATAGGGGTTAGTTATACCTACCTTACCTAGATATGGCTATCTTTTGGCCCTTTTTCGGAGCTTGGTTCTAGGAGATATGAACGTAGGATGAGGTCCTTAAGAGTTCCTCGAGATTAGAGGACCCATCGTCGGTTACCATTGGCATGGGATAACAATGCTAGGGGTAAAATTACTATCCTCCTCTCATTCCATTTTGTCCTCTCTCCTCTTTTTATATCAAAATATACTCGATATCGATACTAATTTGATTCTTGATAGATGCACCTTGGTGGTTAGAGAGGATACCACTTCTCATGAGTTAGAGCTAGGGATTTTACTCCTACAGATGTTTCTTCACCTCGTAGATGTAGTCAACTCTGTACGGGCTTTAATTGATTATTCCACAAGTGCCTCCAGTAGTTTATGACTTGATGAAGTGCCATGTGTAGCATTGGAGATATTATTGAGGACTCTGAGTTGAGCACCGTGAGTGCACTTTTGATACACTTTTTTGATTTTACTTTCCCTTTTGTGGAGCCACCTTTCTCTACTGAGCCTGACTCTACCCATTGCCTTAGGGAGACTTTTGAGGTGAGGAATTGCGTGCCTAGTGAGGCCTCTATTGAGCCAGCACATAGCCCTAGAGCTTATCAGGTAGTGAGGGTCCTCGAGGAAAATTTCACTTACGATACACCAGTTTAGTTAGATTCATCATGTTTAGGTACTTTCTCTCTCTCTTTATTCTTTAGCTACACTTCTTTACATTTACTACTCTACTTTATGTTGATTATTTTCATTTGTTCCTTACAGTGCCGGATATAGATTATGAGTCTGAGATCTACCATCGACATCCCTATAGGCCAAATCCATGTGGCAGGAGCATGCAAGATTGCGGCTTGATATTTTTGAGGGACGTGGTTTCTCGGCTTACTTTGGACTCACTAGAGTCACTGAATAGCTTCACATCCTATGTGAACACCATTCTGGATGTTTTAGCTTGTACTGGCTTAGAGGAGTAGGTTCTCAGGTATCTGGAGACTCTATATAGAGACACAGAGTTTTTGATCCACCAGATGAGATCACTCAGTATTGTCTTCTCTAGCACTTTACTAACAGAGCTTGAGGAGCATGTCACGTAGGAGACTCAACTATGATGAGTTTGAGGAGAGTTTTATGACATGATCGTGAGAGTTTGATAGATGCTTCTTCTAAGTTAGATAGATTGAAGGAGAGTCAGACAGGAAGAACTCGCTATAGAGTAGGAGCATCATTATCACCAGAATGGTAGAGGCTTTAGGTGCTACCGAGCTTTATAGTTTAGATGAGTTACAAGTTTTAGCGCCTTATTTATATAGCTTCAAGAGCTACAGTCTAGGCTTCCATAATGTACTACCTTTTTTTTATTTCTCTTTCCATCAGTCATGTATTATCTTCTTGTATTAATGAAATCAACATTCCTCCATTTCTTTTGTGCTATTTATTTTGGCGGGCTTAATGAGAAAATCAGCTTTGATTTATGCTTTGGGCTTGATTTGTGTGCTTTGTGCTTTAGATTTAATTTGTGTGCTAGCTACAGAACATGGATCATTTCAGATTGCACTACACTACTGAGCTTTTGACGATTTTTTTCATAAGTGGTGAAAAAATTTCTATACGCCTTCAAATTTGTTGGTTAGAAATGAAAGAGGCAAGCATATAGAAATTTATCTTTTTATGACGCTAAGCAGATCCGTAGATGTACTTACTCAGGTGATCGAGTACGTCATCAAGGAAATAGTGTACTATCTTGAGAGACAGAAGTCACTACCCTTTAATGGACCTAATCACCTCAATAAGGACTACCAAGGATGATGGGTCTGCATATGTACCAGAGATTCTTCCCCTACTTTACATAGAAAAGTAAAGCAGGGTTTATTTTAAACTGGGTTCGTTAAGTTTCCTATAAGGGCAAGCCCCCCTAAGAAATGGAGATTCCTTAGAAAAACTCTCGATTAAGGTAAATAATCATTGTCTTCAAAGATTTCAATAGGAAAGGACTATCAATCGATTGGTTCATTTTTGAAGATCAAATGGGATTGATCAAAGAGAGGGAGTTATTATTGATGCCAAAATGAAAGATAAGTAGGAGATGCCCACGATGCTAGGAAATGTAGTGAGCATCTCAAACTATCCTATAGTTGGGCTTTATAATTTTGATATTGATTTAGTTTGTTTGAATTGAATTTTTTAATAGAAATCTTGGGCTTATGATTCCTTAACACAAGATTAAGGAAATTCTTAAGAGGTGAGGATTTATGCTTATGACCCACAAAGGGGAAAAGTAACCTCAAAACCTAAATCTTGAGAGCTTTGGCGAGGGCTAAAAGCACAAGCTAAATCTATGACAAAAAATGGGTAATCGCTTTGTCTCCATAAGAGAGGATAAACCACCTGACAGGTTGGACTTATAAATGCCTCTGGGTGGCTGCCAACTAACTCCTCCTATAATTTTAAATACATGTAGGCAAGTCATTATGCTTATGCAAGATAGCTAGGCTCTTATTTATTTAGAAAGAGACTAAGTCCTTAAACTCACTCCCTAAAGAGACTAGATTATGTGAAGGCATGCTTTAAATGACATAAATTTAATGCAATTAAAATTTCATTTTTTTTTTCATTCTGGATAATTATTTTGACTTAGGCTAATAGGATTCATACGCATAATGCATGAGAAATAAAGTTATTGGCCAAAATCAGAAGGGGAGGAGGTGTGTTCCACCATGGCTCTCAAAGGTCAAGCCATGTTTCTCTAGCAAAGGTGGAAGCCCTCCAATGAAGAGTGAAATAAGATGTTATTGTGCATGATATTACAAAAGAAATACTCATCCAAGGGTTTTAATTCTTTTATCTTGATTTTAAACCTAAGCTTTGGGTGAGGTTATGAGTTTTTTAATTTTAATTTGAGTTGCTAAGTTGGGTAAAAGATTTATTTTTCCTAAAGAGTCTAATCCACATCCGGCCATACATAAAGCAAGAAAGAAACTTGGAAAAGCATGCCACTTAATGCAAAGCTAAACAAATTATTAATCAATTTATAAAGCTAATTGTAAAAAGAATAAAAGGTCATTGTGGTCAAGCACCACCGCACAAACCGAAAATATCAAATTTGGGTAGCCGAGCTCTACCCTTATATAACTCAGATTATAAATGAATTTAATTATAATTAAGCAAGTAATTCATTATTATGAGGGTCTTCAAGCTTCATTTCTTCTTTTTTCTTTTCTTCTTTCTTCTTCTTTTCTTCTATCTTCTTTGGTTCCTTCTTTTGGATGGTTGGAAGGTAGATGCTCCAAGGCTTTACATGGTGCATAAGATAGGATCTTATGACCAATGCTCATCCTAATCCCCATAATAATCATTCCAAAATCCTAATTGCACAAATTTATATGAAAAAATAGAAATCTAACTAACATTTGCAAAATAGAGATTAGCTAAAACAAACCACACAAATCTCAAGCATGTATATTGGACTTATCACCCCACACATGGGTAATTAAGTCCACTTTTCCTATTGGATTATGCTTAGGGGTATAAAGCACTTGCAAGCAAAAGCATTTATATTTTTATTTATGATAGCAAGCATAATCGATAGAAAATAATGATTAGACTAAGATCCTACCATTCATTCTATGAGCATACACCCTAACATTCAGTCTAAAACATATATCACAAAATAAAATAAAACAAAATATTAAACCATGCACCGACCTAACCTAAAGCTAGAAGTGATGACTTAGACAGGCTAATGTGTGTACTTTGAAGGTTTGTGTGGTATGCTTAGCTATGGCTTTAGGTTAAAATTTTTTAAGTGTGAAAATATGTTCAACTTAGAAGAGGGTTTCATTTAAGTTATTTAATTATTTTGGATTAATTTTATTTCATATTTTGATTTGGTTCAACTGATCCTACAATTAATTACTGTTGTGAGAGGGAAAGAGAAGGGAACTTCTCTTTCCTTCCCTAACCTAAGTAATTTCTAAAGTAAATTCACATTTTAATTTTGTTTAGAGAATATTTTAATTAAATCTTTTAATTAATCCTAAGTTTAGATGAACTCTAAACAAACCTATTCAAAAAGAAAGACATTTTAAGATTAGATAAAATGAATTAAATCCGCATAACAAATATCATTTTATTTCTTTCCCAACATATATAACATACATATGAATGAATCCTAAGCATATCTATACATACAAATGAGAGTATTTAACACACTTTATGATGCATGCTAAGTAATCCATTTAAGGAAATTTGGAAGTTTGAGATGGATGATTTTCTTTAAGTAGAAAAGGGTTCCTTTATCCAAATTTTCACATACACACACGAAAGTAAAAAAGAATAAGTGAGTACATCGCCATTATTAACCAGAGGTGTAAGGTACAAGACCTACTTAGGGCAACTTAAATCTTTGCAACCTAGGGGTTGTCCAAACTAATATACCACTTTCCTTAAATACAAATATATGTACAAAAGAAATAGATTGGAAAGAAAGAATGCAAAAGTTGTATTAGTTAATTCATTTTGTTTATGCAATTTATGTGTGCTAGTATAGGTAGCCCTTCTTAGGTGGTAGCATAGAGATAAATAGGATATGGAATTAGGTAAGTGTCAGGTTCTTTTCAAATGAACCATACAACTTACCAACTCCTATTCAAAACCATGCCAACATAAAAGAGAAGAGGAACCTATGCTAAGCCAACCTTTATATTCTTTCAAATGCAAGCTTATAATTAAAATATAAGTAGCATGCTTTCAGATTTGATAATTGATTTATAAATTTTGAAACTAATTTGAATTTAATAGTGATAATAGCCACTCATATTTCTACTTTAGCCAACACATGCAAATTTGACATAAAGTAAACAATTTCATTTTAAATTTGAATTTGAAAAATATGAATGCATGAAACCACATGACATACAAATTTAATATGTTAGGGAAAGAATTAAAGCAATGAAGGCATGTAAACACATTCACTTTAATTAAATCCTAAATATCTTATGGAATAAGAAAGTTTAAAATAAATCAAAACATATTCAATGTGATTTTTGTTTAGTTTAGAGTTTGATTTTATTTTGAAAAGGTGAGTTGAGTTTGCTATTCCTAACCCACTCCCATATGTGTTTGATATTTTTGGTTAATTTTTAGATGATTAGATTCACTTTTATGTATTAATTAAGTTAAGGTATAAATTAAGCAAGTTAATTAACCCTCACTACACCACCTTAGCATAGTTAACCAAGTAATTATGAGCCAATGAGATGATATAAAATTCAAAAAATTTAAATTTGTAATGCACCTAATAAGAAAAGGCCTAATGCAATTTGGCTCAAAATGAAAGGTTAATTAAGTTAAAGGGGTTTAACTTAAGTAATTTCAAAACACCTCTTCACACATATGAATTGGGTTTTGATTTCTTTAATTGAACTTAGGCTATTAAACACCTAAGAATCTACCCAAAGTAGATTAAGTTCTAAAAGTTTTTAGAATTTTTTTAAAAACTTAATTAAAAGAAGGTTAAGGAAAGAAAAAGGGGGTTTAGGGAATAGATTAGGGAAATACCCCAAAATTATTTTGTAAACCTCCTATCAATTGGATGCCTTAATCAACTAATCATGGAATAAAACCACTAATCATACCTTAATTATCCTTATATAAGGAGGGTAATTACAAACCCATATCTCCTAATTAAGCCTTCAATAAATCCCAAGAAAATTAGGGGAGGCATAAGTCATCCCCTAAAATATATCCAAGAAGTTTGGGATTAATCAAAGGTTTAATTAAGAGGTGATTAGCAAAATGAAATTTCCAACAAAACCCAAATCAAAGAAAAGCATAACTCAAAATCATTGAAATTATTTTTAAAATATTATAGGTTGAATTATCTTTCCATAGAAATTTAATTCATATTTTTCTAATTTTTATTGAGAGAGATATGATTTTTAGAAGATCAGGAGATTAATTAGAATTAATTAAGAATCCTAACTAATCCCTCACCAGACGCACGAGGTGGCGCGATCGCACATGCGCACATCATGAGCCACTTACTTAAACATCAAATCCAAAAGGCAGAGTGGTGGTGAGAGACGCTTTGATCTCTACCATCCGATCAAAGATCGACAGAGATCATCTCGCAGTCTTAAGAGGGATAATTCATTTTCTAAACATGGGTATAATCTCAACCATCCATCCAAAATGCATGAATGGACATCCAAGATCTCCCCAATTCTTTCCCTAGGCTCAATAAAGACCGTCCATGATCTAGGGAAAGATTTGAGCTTGATTGAGCTCTGATTGAAACAAAACGTTACCCACATCATCTAAAGCCAATAAGGAACACATCCAATGGTGGAATTTGCATAAATTGAAAATTACTTTCACAAAAGACCAACACCTCCTATACTAGTTGGTCAAAAAATTCTATACCTTGCAGGAGGTGATCACCGGCGCTCGAGATCGATGAGGTAGCTTTGTTTAGTGGAGATGAAGCCCTTTTGAAATTCTTAGGCCTTGGAGTTGAGTGGATTTCTCTATGGACCAACACCACTTTATGTTCCTTGTAGTTTTGATTCAATTCTTCTCACATCGTGGGAACTCAAATGGATGCTTGAGTGATTGGTCCTTAGAGAAGTGTGCAAGAGGAATTGGAGTGGTTTTTAGTGTGGAGAAAGTTTGAAATTCAAGTGAGCTCCCTTATTTTTAATGGAGAAAATCGAGAAATCTGAAATTCAAATCCCTCTTAGAATGCTTGGGAAGGCTCTCTGATCTTTCCTAACATTCTCTAGGGCTTGATCAAATTGAGGAATGATAGTTTTGAATTTAATTAGGGGAGTATATCTCCCCCTTGAAGGATCGGAAAAGAGTTATTTTGCCATTTTGATCCACCACATAATGGCAAGGTTGTTTAGGTCGTTAGATGTTGGCACATGGTCGGTTTGAGACCTTGATTGATTGTCAACCTACCATGTGCTTGAAATTGAGTGGAAGAGGGATTTGAAATGAGCTTTGACCCATGGGGTGTGCCTTGGGTCCATTTAATGACCCAAACCCATTGGGTTGGGTGCACCACTCTTCATTAGGTCCCTTGAGTTATTAGGAAGGCATCAAGATGAAGAGGGTATGACCAAATTACCCATGGATTAGGCCAAAATTTGTTCTATGGCCTAGGGGTAGAATGGTCATTTTGCTGATTTTTTTTTAATTTGGATATGTTGGGTATGTGGAGAAACTAGTTTGGGTTTCATGAGATTTGGAATTCATTTGATAAGGTTTGGCTCATGTTGACCCATTTAGGTCAAAACAATAAATTGACAATTTGTCAAATTGGGTCAAACCAAGGGTCAAGTTCATATGACCATTTAAAATGTTTTATGGCTTTGGTTTGATTCAATTTGGTATATTTTTGAATTTGGCTCAGATGACTTCATTTAGGTCAAATGGGTCAAGTTGACTATTGACCCATTTGACCTATTTGAGGTAGGTCAGGGTAGGTTTAGGTTTGGTTAGTCATATGGAGTGATTGGTATTATTATTTCTAGTCAATTTGGTTAAGTTCAATTGGCTCAACATGACCTTAGTCAAGTTTTGGGGTCAAGGTCAATTAGGCTAGGTTGGGTTTAGCTGGCCAATTGAGGTTTGGTCAAGTTGTGATTTAGAATAAACTTGACCCTTTTGGTTGGATCAATTTGGTTTAGATCAAGTTTTGACATATTTGACTTTGGTCAAGGTCATTTGGGTCAAGTATGGATTAAGTAAAAGCTAAAGTGGGCTTTGGTCAAGTTCAAACATGGTCATGAGTGAACTTAGATTAATGGTTTCAAACAATTTGGCCTATGGTAGAATTCAATTATGTTATTTTCATTGGGCTATGTTTTGAATTAGTTTGACTTGGTTTGAAATTTGATTTGATTTATCATATGATGATTGTTGATCATGATGAGAGGTATGATGAGTTATTCAATGAATTTTGTTTTGGAAGTTCAAGAATTTGAGTTGAAAGGGTACTTGGTCATTTTGGGTCAAGTTTGATTTTAAGTGGTTAAATTTGAATTGATTTGAATTATATTTGATATATATGATAAATATAAAATTATAAATGGATCAAGAAATGAGTTTGATTTGATCATGATCATATTAAAGAGAATATGAAGGTATTTTGAGTTTGATTTTGAATTTGGTTTTGATTGATATTTATATTTCATTTATATATGTGAATATGAATGAGGATATAAATGAATTAGAAAATCATGAATTTGAATTGATGTTCATGAATGTCCATTAATGAAAGGCTTGAGGATTTAGTGGATTTAATTTGATTTTGGATTTTTGATTGATTTATATTTATATTTTATTTATATATGTGAATATAAATGAGAATATAAATGACTTTGAGAAAATCCCATGAGTTTGAATTGGTTTGAGTTGATTTGGCTAAGTCCATTAATGGAAAATTAAAGGACTTAGGAAAATTTTGAGTTTGATTGAATTTTTGAATTTGAGTTTGATTGATTTATATTTATATTTCATTTATATATGTGAATATAATGAGGATATAAATGAATTATGAGAAAATCTCATGAATTTGAATTGATTTGATCATGATTATGGGTTTCAATCATAGATTTCAATCATGGATTTCAATCATATAGAGTTAGTTTGAGTTTGGAGAAAATCAATTAGTGATTTGGAGTTTGACTTGCAGGAAGGAAAGTGAGGAATGTTTAAGCTAAGGGTAGGAAAATTTCCTAACACCCAAGGCATGACCTTCCTATAACTTACTCTTCTAAGTCTTCTAGGGCTAGAGTATCCATATAATCACTAGATGTGTCTTAAGAATAAGGAACTCTTAAAGTATAAGAGGAGTCTTATGTCTAAATTAGAGGGGTTGAGAGCTCATTCTAAAAATGAGATCAACAAAGGGCGCCCAATAGCTGTGGTGTGATTGATAAGGAACACCGCACATATTGGTGTTGACCGAAATGATAAACAACACTGAAAGATCATAAGCACTTACAGAAATAATCTATCCTTAACCCAAGGTGTATAAGGAATCCAGAGCTTAGTGCAATGTTGCTCTACTTATGTCCAAGACATAAGAGAGAGGGAAGAATCCACTAAGGGATAGAGTGTGAACCTTGCACTAGGGAAGCAGGTTCAAGTCATCTACTAGGGAATGAGGGGGTTGATTTGATTTGAATCTGACCGAGGAGAAAAAGATTTGATTTTTTCAGCTAAGGAAGAGGGTTGAATTTATTTTAATTTTATAGGTTTGAGTTTTGAGATGAACCCTATTGGTTTACAATGGACGACTAAGTAGGAGCCATGAAGGCTAAGACCTAACTCGCAATAATCCAAAGGGTAGTCTACTAAACACATAGTAGGACTCCAACCAAAGGGATGCCTTTTGGCATCTACTAGGAAGAAAGCGTAGTAGACATGCATCCTCCAAAGTAGAGACCAATTGCCGGGGTGATCTATTGGCAAGGAAACATATTGAACCCAACCTAGGTCTGACTATTGTGTGAATGCCACAGGGAATTTAGATCAACTCAAAGATAGTCAAGATTAATTTCATTTTTAGGTTTGTTTATTTTATTATGATGGATCCCATAGGTTTGCGATGAACTGATCAGTATGGCCAGGCTAGACAACCTGCATTTATCAATTTAAAGAGAGTCTACCAACCACAAGACTATCCAACCAAGGGAAATGCCTTTTGAAAAATAATGGTCAAGTTAGGAAGAAAGCGCGGGGACTCACATCTTCCATAACAAGAAGCCACTGGGCTGATTGGTTGCTTTGGGCAATAAATCAAACCCGACCTAACACTATTGAGTGGATGCCACTGGGGGACTTAAATCAGCTCAAGGATAGTCAAATATTAATTTTAGGTTTTAAATTTATTTTGATGGATCCTGTTGGTTTGTGATGGATCATACTGAGAAGGAGCTTATATAAGCCTAGACCTATCTCAAATTTACTAAACCAAAGGGAGTAGCTTCTCGGTTGATGGGAGAACTATCCAACCAAAGGAGTGCCTTTTGATTTGCAATGATCAATTTAAGGGAAGAAAGCTCGGGGAGTCACATCTTCCACTAGAAAAGACCACGGGTGATCGCTTTGGGCAACAAATTGAACCCCATGGTTTTCGATAATCATGCTAGAAAGAATACATCATAGTCTTGCATCTTTCAAAGTAGAATGATTATCGAGGTAACCTGCTTATGGCAAAATAGATTGAACGACCTGGACAAAAGTGAGTACCACCTGGGATTTATCTTAACTCATGTAGTCAAGAAATTCCTATAGTGAGTTCTACTGACACTGCCCTAAAGATAGGATGCCTACTTGGGAAAAGTGGCACTTTAGGTGCTTGAATTCATAACCATAAGCAATTTAATTTGTTTGTTTGTTTATTTTAGTTTGTTTTAGTGTGGACCCTGTTAATTTACGAGGGATCAAACTGAGAAGGAGCTTATATCAGCCTAGACCTATCTTAGATTTACTAAATCAAGGGAGAATCTGCACAACTGCTGAACAAATTCTCCAACCACAGGGGTGGCTACTAAGAGAGGGAGACTATCAAATCCAAAAGTAACCCGGGTAGTGTCTAAATAGGGTCGCAAAAGACTTGATCCAAATAGAGTGCCCGCAGTGGATGGGGACGCTAAGGGCTTAATCCAACACCGTGGAGAAGATGACATGGCTAGTCATATATCCAACAGGTATTCGATGTTCAACTCAAGGAGAAAGCATGGGGACTCATATCTGCCAAGAGTGGTGTATCCACTAGGTGAGTCACTATCAGCATAGCGAACATCAACCAACCTAAGGTGCCCATCAGTTTGCAATAATCAGCCTAGGAAGAAAGCTCGGGGACTCACATCCTTCTATAGTGGAACTGATTGCTGGGATAATCTATCTTCAGCTTGACAGGTGCTATCCGACCTAGGGAGACTACTAAATGAATGCCACTAGGGGACTTAGATCAACTCAAAAGTAATCAAGAGGAAATGAGCCACTGGGGGACTTATCCTAAACCTCAAACCTCAAATATACTCAACCTAGTTAGAGCGTGATGGCTAGTTCAAGAAGAATGCATGGGGACTCACATCTCCTTAAGCAAAGTCAACATGAGGTAGCTCACTAGCTGGGCAGTGAAGACTACCATACTAACAAGGCACTCATTGGTTTAAAATTGTCAAGTTAGGAAGAAAGCTTGTGGGCTCACATCTTCCAAAAATGTGACTATTAGGGTGACATACTAGCGAGGTAGCACGTAGACCCGACCTGAGCAGCTAATGAGTGAGTGCCACAGGGGCTTACTCCCACATCAAAGTAGCTCGAGACAAAAGATATGTGTTTGTTGTTATGCATGTGTTAAAAAGAATAAGATGCCTCTGGGGAACTCTTGCACCTACCTTAAACACACTAGGGGTTTGATGAAATGATGCCATGAATGGCAACATGATTCCCACTAAGAAAGGATGACGCTTAGGTTATCTCACACCTAACTTAGTTATGTTAATCAAAATAGGATGCCTCTTTGATTCTCTCACAGCAATTCTAATAGTGTTGAGAGATTGTGTTCGTGTTGTGAAAGAGGGATAGAATGCCACTGGGGGACTCTTACACTTACTGTAAACACGTCAATAATTAAGATAAGCAAACAATGCTTTGAAAGAAGAGAAGATTTGATGAATAGAATTAAGTTTTTGTTCTTTTATTAATGATTATTTTCAAACATGATTTATTTTATGGGTAATATTTCTTTTGATAGAGCCCATTAATTGGAAGCATCGGGTGTTCCCCTTTACAATCAATAAGATGATAAGGTCCTCCTTGGTAGGCCTTCTCTATGACATAGGGGCCTTCTCAGGTGGGTTCAAACTTGCCTCCTATCTTTCAACAGGCAACAATTAGTCTCCTTAAGACTAACACAAGTTCTCATACTTGGAAAGACCTAGGGAGGACCAGCTTGTTGTGAGCTTGAATCATTTTGGCCTTATATAACTCGAGGTTTTGGCACACCAGTATGCGACTTTCCTCCAAACTTTTGAGCTCTTCTAACCGCAACTTTGCATTCTGCTCTGTAGTGATCTTGTTACCCAATAATATCCTTAGTGATGGAGTTGAACTTCTAAATGAAGAATGGCTTCAGACCCATACACTAAGGAAAATAGGGTAGACTAAGTTGGAGTTCAGTATGTGGTGCGATAGGCCCACAAAGCTTCAACCAACTGCTCATTCCACTATCACTTATTGTCATCAAGAATATTCTTCAATATCTGGATGAGAGTTTTGTTGAATGCTTCCGCTAAGCCATTTGCTCTGGGGTAGTAGATGGTGGAGTATCTCCAACCTATATCGTGTCTTCTAGTGAAGCTATTGATCTTCATGATTTTGAATGTATCATTATCTGGATATAATTCATCGAGGAACCCCAAACCTATATACGATATGGTTCTTGAAAAATTGAAGCACATGCTGAGTTGTGACCTCTATGAGTGGGATGGCTTCCTCCCACTTGGAAAAGTATTCGGTGGAAGCTAAGATAAATCGATGCCCCTTGGAAGAAGGAGGATCGATCAGACCTGCAATGTCGGTACCCCAACACTCGAATGACCATGAAGCCAATGTAGGGTGTAGAATGTTAGGTGGTTGGTGACGGACCACACCATGCAGCTGACACTGATGGCATCTCCTAGCTACATCCATGCAGTTTGTAATCATAGAAGACCAGTAGTATCCAAGTCTTTTGGGCTTCGTGTTTGTCTAAACAATGTAATCACATTTGGTCAAAGGACCGACGGTACAAGGTGCCATCAACAAGAGCGTAGGAGAGAGCTCTATGTTTCACTTGATGGGCTTATGACTTTACTAGATGTAGTTTACCGGCCTTCAAGTAATCTATGAATGGTTGCCTCCAATCTAGCTCCTTGTCCATTTTGGAAATGGTAACCTCCCCTTTAAGAGGAAGTTTCTCGATGAGTTCAGCATCAATAAGGGATAGGACATGTCTATTTTGGACCCTTATTGAAATGGACTCATTTTCCAGACATGCCAATTCTTTGGCAAGTTTGGCCAAGGCATCCGCATCTTTCTCTCTCAGGGGAACCTTGTAGATGGTGACTTTGGGAATCTGGGCCAATAGCTTCATGGTATACTCATAGTAATGACGAAGCTTGGGTTCGAGGATGAGGTAGAACCCGACAAACTAGTTGATGACCAAATGAGAATCCCCAAAGATGTTGATGCTCTTGACACTGATAGTGATGGTTAACTCCAGACCGACAATCAAATCCTCATACTCAGCTTCGTTGTTGGTGCAGGGGTTGGAAAGATAGTATGAGAATCTCATCATATCATAGTTTAGAGTTAAAAGAACTATTCTTACCCTTGCCTTTCTTGAGAGAATAGATCGTGGTGCTTCACCTTTAAGAAAAGAAGTAGTACCATCAAAATTCATCTCCCATCGGTGGTTTCCGGCCTCCCCTAAGTTCATGATTTGTTCATAAGGGAGATCATCACTAATCAGAGAATCAGTAAGAAGTGGGTGTGCTGCTAAGAAATCTGCTAATGCCTGTCCTTTTATCGCACGGAGGGGTACAAATGTGATATCGAACTGCGAGAGAATCATGGACCAATGAGCCAAACGTTCGGATAGCATTGTCCGTGTCATGAGGTACTACAGTGGATTTGTTCGGGATATTAAGTTTACCTTATAAGAAAGCATATAGTGCCATAGCTTTTTGGATGCAAAGATCAAAGCTAGGCAATGTTTCTCAATAGGTGGATAGTTTGCTTCAGCTGGAATCAAATGACAACTGAGGAAGTAGAGAGCACTCTCCTTCCCTTCATCATTGGCTTATGCCAATAGAGCACCGAGAGAGTCATCCAATGTAGTAGTGTAGAGGATGAGTGGCCTGCCCAGGATAGGTTGCTAGAACTGCCAGCTTCACCAAATATTCTTTGATGTCTTCGAAAGCATGCTGGCACTTGTCATCCCACTTGAACTTAGCATCCTTTGTGATAAGTGTTGAGAATGGCATGCATCTCTTAGATAGGTTTGAGATAAAGCATCTTAGATACACCAGCCATCCTTAAAAGGATCTGAGTTGAGTTAAATTCTAAGGAGGTGGCATTTAAGAAACTTAAAGAATTTTTTGGCTACCCTAATACACACTTCAGGGGATTCATTTTGAAGTTATATTATCTTAACTGTTCGAAAACTACTTCAAGTTAAATAGATGGTCTTCCTTTTCTCTGCTCTTACTACTAGATCATCAACGTAGCACTCAACCTGATGATGGATGAGTTCATTGAAGATCCAGTCATGGCCCATTGGTATGTAGCACCACATTTTAAGGTCGAAAGGCATGACCCTATAACAGAAGATTTCGATCAGGGTTCAAAAAGCTGTGTTTCTTTCATCTTCAGGAGACATCTTGATTTGGTTATAGCCAGATGATCCATCCATGAAAGAGAAGACTACATGAGATGAGGCAATGTCGACCATAAACTCTGGTATAGGAAGAGGAAAATCATCCTTAGGACATGCCTTGTTTAAGTCCCTAAAATTGATGTAAATATAAATTTGGCTATTCTTCTTCTTAACTGAGACGACACTAGCTAATCAGGTAAGATATTTTTCTTTTGTGATGAAACCAACATCGATCAATTTTTTGACTTCAGAAATGACCTATTGTTCAATTTCTAATCGCATGTGTCTAGGAGCTTGCTTAATAGGGTAGCGTTAGGATCTATTACTAGCTTGTGGACTACTACGTTAGGAGATAATCCAGGCATTTCTTCATAACTCCATGCAAAATAGTCTTTAAACTCAGCCAATAGCCTAACTAAGTCATTGGTTTCTTCTTCATTCAACAACAAACTCATGTATGTCAGGCGTGGATTTTCTTCTATCTCGAAGTTGATTTCTTTAAGCTTGTCAATTGTTGAATGTCTCCTCTTCAAATTATGGTGATGCCTCTTTTACTTGGAGATCATCTGGATCGTCTGAGTATTCTAAACACACATTCTCATAAGAGTTGGGGATGTGTGAGAAGAACCTATCAAATTCCAAATAGTTGGTAACAACTAGGCAATAATCTTCATCATTGACCGGACCCACTATACCAAATCTAAGTCTTACTCTTGATGGTGCTTCTTTGCCTGTAATGTTCCATATCTTCTCGAAGTACTCTGACTTGTGCATGGACCATGTGTGAGGAACTAAACCTTTCTTATAAGATTTTGAACACAAGGCGAGTAAAAGTCAAAAGGTAATTCCATTAATTCTATAAAAGTATCCTCCTCAAGCTCTACATCAACTTTAGGGCTTGAGGATGATGATCCCAAAAAGAACTTCTTCTGGTTCATATCACTGGAAGATTTAGGGACTTCCTTAACTATTAAACCTTTAACTTTCTGAGATGTTAGTGAGGTAAGAGAGAAGGTTCCCAACTACTGCCTAATAGTTTCATATAAACCATATTTGAATACTTTGCTTTTCTTGGAGGCCTGGTCTTCATCTCTATGATCAAAAATCACCTCCAATGGAACCCTCTAAGAGGGGTTAGCCGGTATACTATCACATTAAACTTATCCTCCGAGCTGGATTCCAAGTCTATGTGAAAAGTAGGGGTACTCCTATGAACTGGAACATGACATCTATTGGTTGATGGCCAACTAGGGGTCTCCCATACCTGGAACTTCCCCTATTTCTATCTCTATCTCTGCCTGGTGGAGGTTAAGCCATCCTACCCACATGTCCATATGATGGAATGAACTGGGTGGAATGTGATATGGATCTATTTCTTCTTCAATTCCCCTTTCTTTTTTCGCTTGGACTTTTATTTTTCTTTTCATTTTCTTTTATCTTTTCTTTTGCTTCATTTTCTTTTTCTTTCATATTTTCATTTGAATTTTGTCCAAGTTCATGAGAAAGGGTGTTCTGAGGAAGATAGTAGGTCGTATCCTCATAAATCTTCACCTCTCTAACTGAGAATGGATTTTCATCCCCGTTGATGTGGTATTCAATTCCATCTTTTCTGAACTTGATGCACTAATGTAGGGAGGATGGAACGATCTTGTCGATGGATCTAAGGCTTACAAAGTAAAAGAATGAAGTATTTGAATCAATGATGTAGAACTTGGCTTTAGTCTTCTAGTCACCGATCTCCAAAGGTAACACTATAAAACCTAAAGCCCGCTCACCTTGATCAATGAATCCTCTCAACATCATCCGATCTCCTCAAAGTGTAGCGATGTTGATCTTCAAATAGGCAAGCATCTTTAGACTCATAATGTTTACCGATGCACTTAAATCTATGAGAACCTTGGCGAGCCTGAACCTGTCCATGTTGATTACGATGTAGAGGGGGCAGTTGTGCTCCAAGTCCCCGAGAAGAAGGTCTTCATCTGGGAAGAAGGCATCTCCATAATTGCCTTGATTTTAGCGGGATCAATTTCAATTCCTCTATAACATACAATATTCCCAAGGACTTTTTTGGAGGATACCTCAAATGCACATTTTAGAGGATTCATCTTGAGATCATATTTCCTAATTCTTTCTAATATAATTCTCAAGTCTTCAAAGTGGTTTTCATGATTTAATATTTTCACCACCAAATCGTCAACATAACATTCCACCTTATGATGAATCAACTCATCAAAAATACATATCATGGCTCTTTGGTATGTCGCTCCAGCATTTTTCAAGCCAAAAGGCATGATTATGTAGCCATATATGCCAATTGGCATCTTAAATGATGTGTGCTTCTCATCTTCAGGCACCATCTTGATTTGATTATATCCTGATGATCCATCCGTGAATGAGAATATGTCATATTTGGAAGTGTTGTCCACTAGTAGTTCCGATATTGGAAGTGGAAAGTCATCTTTGGGCACGCCTTTATTTAGGTCTCTAAGTCAATATAGATGGATTTGATGTTCCTCTTCTTAACTGGGATAATGTTGGCTACCTAATCATACTTGTCCTCGGATGAAGCTTGATTAACTTCTTAGTTTCTATAATTACCTTCTTCAATCGCCAATCTCATTGCCTAGGAGCTTGCTTAACAAGCATTGCATCTAGTTTAATAGATAGTTTATGAACCGCTACATTAAGGGATAAGCCCGGCATTTCATAATATGTCCAGCAAAGCAATCCAATTCACAAAGTAGTACTTTTAACTCTTCAACTTTCTAATCAAGTAAAGGGCACAATGAAAGTTGGATGGGAATTATCTTCAGCCTCTAGGTTAATTTCTTTGAGTTCATCCATGGTATTGTTTGTCCACCATCTTGAGTTCTTGTGCCATTCTTATACTTCTTCATCATTTGAGAAGAATTTCATGTAGATCCTCTTCTTCATCACTATTAGTTTTGACCTCAGCTTCTATTACATTATAAGAAGCTTTATTTTGATGAGATTTGCAGATGAACCCAAGACCTTTAGTGATAAACTTATCACTTCTTCATGATGCTTGAGAACTTCTTTGGCTCCACATCTTGTTAAAGATTTGAGTTCTATGTTTAGTAGTTCCAATATGAATTCTAAGCTTATGCATCATTCTTTGCAATTTTTGTAGATAATACATTGATATTATTGTTAGCACTATCTCATCATAATTTTCATGTTGAGCAAGCTAATCAAAATTGTGAGGCTGAGACTCTTCAGATTTGTAAAGTAGAGTTCCTGCTCCTCCACTCTCGCTCAATGGCGGCACATAGAATATTATCAATTCTTCAATATTATGAACCTCTAGTGGACTAATTTCTTTGAAGCACTGTAGAGGGATGGGTATAATTTTGCGTGAGTCATCTGACTCTGCCAAGTGAGCTATCGTCCTTGATGCAACCATCTGAACTCTATTTTCATAAGTAGATTCAAAATCATAGTTTAAACCAGAATCACATATTTCTTACTCTACCTTTTTTGAAAGCTTATAAGTTCTATTAAGTTTGCCGGGAATATCTTCTCCTTCTTCTGTGTCACTTCCCAAATGAGGAACTGATTTTCTTGACTTAGGTACATAATCAAGTACTTTAGGGAGAGTCGACATTGCCTTCTTTCTTCCTCTTTGCTTCTGCTCTTTCACTTTGTGAAATTACTTTTTAGTTTCTGAGGTTGATGCTACAACTTCAAGAAGCTTTGTTGGCTTAGGCTCTTTAGGAATGAAATATTTTACATCTTTATAAATCTTTGCTTCATTAATGGAGAATGGTTGTAGGTTACCAAGAATTCTGAATTCTTCTCCTTCTTTTAGGTACTTCATACACTGATGCATAGTTGATGGGACTATGTCATACTGTAGCCAATGACCCCAAGAGAGCTCAATGATGTATCAAGATCGACATGAAACTTATCGATATATAAATCTCGAACTTGAGTGGGAGAATAAAAGAACCCGTGATTTTCTCCTTTTCATTGAAACTATGAACCATCAACTTATCCATCCCAAGATATTGGATATCAAGTGATAATCCTCTTAATACCTTTAGACTCATAAGATTGATAGAAGAACATAGATTAATCAATATTCACCGATCGAGCTACCATCACTCTTGCGAACATATAGAGGATGGTTGTGACCCGCTGTTCCCAAAAAAATGTGATTACTGAGAGATCTTGAGTTTGCAATGCTTCGGTCATGTATTTTTTAGCAAAGTAAGCTTCATAACTCCCCGAATCTTTGAGAGCCTATATCAAATTTTCTCGGAGATCTTTTGACATCAAGAGAGCCTCGTACACAATTAATTGTGTGGGGATCTTTCTCAGATGTGATAGAATATTATAATCTATCTTCTCGCTTGATTTAGGCTTTATTCTAGGATTTTTGAAAATGATATCTTCATTGACTTCAATTTATTTATTTATCTTTGTCTTTATTTACATTTCCCTTCTTTGATGAAGGTGGTAAAATTTTATCACTTCTCAACTGAACTTGAATAACTTTGTCTTGCTCAGATTCTTCTGAAGAGGTAGTTTCTTCAAATTTCCTTCCTATTCTGGAGGATTGTCCAAAAGGGTTAGACTAATTTTTTAACTTCTTATATTTCATACATGATGATTTCAATGAGTCTGATTCTTCTCCATCAAAAAAATATAGATCTTCATCTAAATTGTTATTGTCTTGTTGAGTCATAAAATAAAATTCAGATGTTAACTCTTCAGGCTCTTCTTATTTTTCTAATAAGAATTTTGGTGGGTTAGTCGAGTCTATCTGACTACCCATGTCATTTTGGAGTAACTGATGTTGAAGAATATATGATCATGTAAATGATTTGGCATGTCTCTACTGGACAAGATTCACCATTTTCTTCTTCATTTGATTCAGCAATGACAAGTTTAGTCATAAAGTCTGCAAGCCTAAATGGTTGTCTTACCGGTTGGTGATAATCCTCTAGATTGTTAATATTCTTTTGAGTTGTAGTTCTATTCTTGATCTTCTTTTTCTTAGCTGGCTTCTTTGATTTATGAGGTCTGCATTTAGTAGATTGCTCCTCATGCTGTGATGAAGTAGCCTTATTAAAATACCACTGAGAAGCCCAAATACTTGATTTAGGTATCTCTTTTAAGTCCAATATAGGTTCAAGTGGTGATTTCCACTTAACACTAGGGACGCCTTTTAACTGCTTCAAC
>CM038232.1:24937889-24989915 GCA_021442155.1 Cymbidium sinense | reverse complement strand
ACCATGGAGAATGGATTATGGAGAATAATGTTATTAAGGATTCGACCATTAATTACTTTAGAAATATGCATAATAAGTGTTGCTCTTATGAAGTTATTTCTAAATCACACTTGATTCCTTCTATTATAACCAATAATGATAATTATTTGCTTACTATTGTACCTAATGAAGAGGAAATTTTTAAAGTTCTTAATAGCATGATGATTATTCTATTACTAGTTGAGGGTTTCACTACCCTTTTTCAAAAATGCTATTATTAAAAATGATTTGGTTGAGGTTGTGGTTGATTTTTTTAATGGTAATCCTTTTCCTAGATATTTTTCTACCACTTTTGTTATTCTCATACCTAAGAAAGATAATCTGTACTATCGGAGTAATTTTAGACCTATTTGTCTTTGCACCTTCTTCAATAAGTTGATTTCCAAAATTAACCGCTCAATCCTTTACTTCATAGGATTATCTCTCTAAACCAAATTAGTTTTGTTAGAGGTAGATCTATTTCGATAATATTCTACTTGCTCACCAATTAATTCATGATCTAGATCTAAGGTGGCAACATTATTCAAATTAGATATTACCAAAGCTTTTGACAATATCTCTTGGGATTTCCTTATCCATATTCTAAATTTTTTTGGGTATTCTGATAAATTTATCTTTCTTATTAAAAATTGTATTAATAATGCATGGTTTTCTATTTGCTTAATGGGGATGCCTTGGGCTTCTTTCCATCTTTCCATGGCCAAAGGCAGGGGATCCTCTATCTCCTACGTTATTTATTATTGTTGTTGAGTACTTATCTAGGAGCATCAATGATTTATTCTAAAATAATCCTACTATGTATTACCCAACTCTTGGTGGATTTCTAGTTTCTCATTTAAGCTTTGTAGATGATTTCATTATTTTTTTACAATGCTTCTATTCATCATATCAAGAATCTCAAGATTTTTTTAAATAAATTTGGTAGAGAAAGTGGTCTATCTATCAATGATAACAAAAGTTGTTTTATTACTTCTTCAAGCATCTCCAATAATAAAATTAATCAAATCCTACATATCACTAACTTTAAACATCAACACCTTCCTCTTTAGTACTTGGGTGCTCCTCTTTTAAAGGTTCGAAACAATCCCATCTTTTGATGAGTTAATTCAAAAAATTTTAAATAAAATTTCTATTTGGGAATTTCATTTACTTTCCTTTAGTGGCAGGCTCACTATTCTTAAAAGCACTCTCAATTCAATGCCTCTTTATTTGATTCAAACTATTATCCCCACTAATGCTACTCTTATCAGAATTGATCGCTTGCTTAATAAATTTTTTTGGGGATCCAATAATTCTACTAAAATAATGCATTGGACTTCTTGGCATAAATGTTGTGGTCCCTTGGGTGAAAGTGGTCTCGGTTGCAAGATTAGAAACTATTTCCTTCTCTCATAAGCTCTAGTGGAATTTTAGAAAGAATGATAGCCTTTGGGCTAATTTTATGATGAAAAAATATTGCCAAGGTAAACACCCTCTTATATGTGCTTATAAAGTTGGTGACTCTCCAGTTTGGAAATGGCTTTGCTCCATTAAATGGGTTGTTGAACCCTTAATATCTTAGGGTATTCATTCAAGTTCTTTTTTGTTTTGGAAAGACAATTGGATGGCTCTATTGACACCCTTTTATCTACCCACTCTACTCACTATCAAAGTTAACTCTTTCTAGCATAGTGACACTTGGAACAAAACAAAGTTGAGAATTATATCCCTATTTCTCTTTTAGATAACTTTAGAAATATCCTATTTTCTCTAACAAAAACTTGACCAAATTCTCTTTAAGCTTTCTTACAATGGTGATTTTGTTCTTAAAGAGGTTTGGAATTTTTAGAGATAAACAAAACTCTCTAATGCTTTCATTAAACTTTGGAACAATATCATTCCCATTTCTTATTCAATTTTAGCTTGGAGGATTTTGAATAACTTTATTCACGGACTCTTTTAGAATAAAGGGTTTTATTTTCCTTCAAAGTGCTTTACTTTCATATTGAAAATGTTAATCATGTTTTTTGTCAATGGTGCTATTTCTTCTAAATTATTATGGTTATGGTATGATGATTTATTTAATACCAATGACTTTCATGGCTCTCTTTCCATATATCAACTTCTTCAAGTCTATTTCCAAAAAAATTTGTGAAAGGTCATATCAAAGTTCTTGTTTATTACCCTTATCTAGTTCATCTAGATGGATAGAAATGATGCTAAATATCATGGTATTCTCTATAGCCATAAAAGGATCTAGCTAGAACCAAAGAAAAAATTCATGCTCTATTTTATGCCAATCTTGTTAGTTAAATTCATTTTATAGGCTATAAATTTGTGGCTAAAAAATTGGGCAACATTCTTTGATGTTTTATTATGATTAACCATTGGATCAAACCCAAAGAAAATTTGATTAAAGTGAATATTGATGGTTCTATTGCCTCTAATAAATATGGCTATGGTGGTATTCTTTGGGATTCTAAAGGTACTATCATTTGTGCTTTTTCCTATCCTCTCAAAGCTATTCTATTATCTATCTTTGAGCTTATAGTCAATAAAGCTATTAAAATTGTTTGAATAAAGGTTTCCTCAACATCTAGATTGAAGTTGATGCACTCTTGTTTCTTGACATGCTAAACTCTAATATAACAAGAAATGCTGATTTATTTTATCTTCTTAATCATCTTTCTCAAGTTTGTTATAAAATTTTCCATATCCTTCTTGAAGGTAATGCTTATGCAGATTTCTTGGCTACTTTTGGTGCCAACTTAACTGATTTCACTTTATTTGATAATAAAAATTTCCCTAAACTTTTAAGGGGTTTGGTCAATCTAGATAACACTAGATTACCTAATCTCATATTATAATTTTCTTGGCTTGGTTTTTTTGAGTTGGTTTTTGATGAGTCATTGCTTTTGGTTCCCCTTTATTAAACCCTCTTTGGGTTGTGGACATTTGCTTATTTTCACTCTTGGGCCTATGCAGGGTTTTATTTTTGAGCTCTTGCTTTTGGGTTGGCCTGATGGATGCTACCTAGTGGTTCCTATTCTTTTTGCCTAGGTTGTTTTGGTTTTTTTGGTCTAGTGGCTGTTATTTGGCTGGCTAGGTGATTATTGTTGCTTGGATATTTTTGGTGACCTTCATTTAGGTGGTGGCTTTCCTACTATATGGGGTTTTCATATTTCTGGGTTGGTTGCTTATGTGTTAGATTTTCTCTACTTGTGGTGGTTGGTTGGTGGTTGGTGGGTTGGTTGGATGGGCTGGGTTATTTGGTTTCACTTATTGTTGGCGGTCGGAGGGGCTATAGTGGTTTAATTTTAGTTGGATTTGGCAGGTGGAGGTTATTTGTTGACTATTATTTCTTCTTTTTTTGTGGATTGGGTTTTGGTGGTCATTTACTTGGTTTGGGTTTATTTCTTTTAGTTGTTGTTTGACCTTCTATAATGGTCTTCCTCTCTTGTGCTTTTGTTTTTGTTGTCATTTTGGTTGGCTGGTTAAAGGCTATTTAGTGGCTATTCTTTTGCTTTGAGATCTAGTGACTTGGTTTGGTGTATTGGTGCCTAACTTGGCTATGGTTATGATGCTTGCCCTCATTGATATTTCTCTACTTTTGTTGTTGGCTTTGGTGTTGTTCCTATTATATTTCTCGCTCTTGATGGATGGATTTTAGTCTATCTTACTTGTCTTTTTTTCATTTTTTATTTTAGCTATTCACCTCACTGATCGAATTTTGCTTTTGGTTGGGTTTGGTGGATGTTGTTGTTTCTACCCTTTTCATGGTTGTCTTGGGTGGTTTTGGCATGATGGATGTTGTTGGTCTTTTCACAGATTTGGATTTTCTACTGCTGTCGTGGTTGGTTGAGAGGCTATGTTGACTAGCTGGATTGGTTGGATGTTTTGGTTGGTCGGGTTGGTTGGATGGGTGGCTATTTTGGCCTTTCTTTCTATTATTAACATGTTGGTTGGCTGCTTCATTTTGAATTATGGAGGTTTTTTTGCTATTACTTTCTCTATATTATTGACTGGGGATTGGTGGTCAGTTTCACTGATTCTATTTTGTTTCTTTTGGTTTTGGTTTTGTCCTCCTCTTATTTTAGCCTTCCTCTCTTTGCTGCAATGGCTTTGGGTTTGGTTATTATTCTAGGTTGGCTATTTGTTGGCTTTTTGGTGGCTATTATTTTCTTGGCTATCTTGGGTGATTTTGGCTTGATGGATGTTGTTAGTCTTTACATTGACTTGGGTTTTCTGCTATTGTGGTGGTTGTCTAGAAGGCATTGTTGGCTGGCTGGATTGGTTAGTTGTTTCTCTATTGTGTGGTGTTTTGTTGGTTTTTTTGCTTTTCCTTGGCTGATGGGGATCTTTCCTTTGTTGGTTACTAATGATGGGCTATTCTTTGGTATTATGGATGTTTTATGCTTTTGTGGGAGGATTTTTTGTTGTCCTTAGAATCTTGGTTGGTTGCCTTTCTCTTTGTTGGTTTTTTTCTTCTACTTCTTGGCCAAGTTCTTTGCCTTTTTATTATACCTTTGTTGATCCTTCTAAATTGGGATTTTGGTTTTGGTGGTGGTAGCCTTTGGCTTCCTTTTGTGTGTCTTGGCCTTGGTTGTATTGCCTTGTTCAGTATCTTTGGTGGTGGTTTTGGTGTTATCTTGCATGGTTCCATTAGCAGCCAATGATCTTGTAACCACGGGTTGCTAGCTTTATGTGATTGGCCTATTGTGGGTTTTAGTTGGTGGGTTGGTCAATGGCTCTTGGTAGTTATTTGTCTATTTTTTTAGTGCGTGGATCACTATGGATTGCTTGCCTTGGATGGCTATAGGTATTAGGTATGTTGGCTATGATGGCTTTGATGTTACTCACCTCCCCTCTTTGGTTGGTAGCTTTACATATGACTGTAACCTTTCTTATGAAGTTTGGATGCTCATATGTATTGTTGCCCATTGAGATGATCTTAACTGAGCAAGAGCCTTTTTTCTCAGCTCTCCTTTTGCTCTCTTTATCCTTATCCTTTTAGATATGACTTTTGCCTTGGTAGTGTTTTTTGCAGAATTCTTTCATAGGTTGGAACTTTACCATAGGCCTGTTCTTTTCTCAGTCATCCCTACTGCTGTTGCTATTGAGCTTGCTTATCTTACTTTCTCAAAACAATCAAAACTTTCTTTGAATCAACCTTTTTTTATTTTCATGCTTTGTTTTGTTTTACTGTCATTTTCTCATCCTTTTTGTTGTTGTTTTTCTCTTTTATTTTCATTTCTTCTTCTAATGTAATTAGATGGGGGTTTAGCTCTTTAGGTTTTGTAGCTCTATCATGGTAGAATTTTGAGCTTTATCACTTTTAAGGACATTATATCTTTTCCTTTTATGGTACTAAAATTCTAACTTTTTCAAAAAAACACTAAACCTAAACCCAAATGTAAAACCCTAAACCTAAACCATAACCATAAACATTAAACCCTAAACCCTAAATCTAAACCATAAACCTTAAACCCTAAACTAACATTGAACCCTAAACCCTAAACCTAAACCTAAACTAAAACCCAAACTAACCAAAACTAAAATTTAAACCTAAACCTTAAAAACCTCTAAGCCAAACACTAAACTAAACCCCAAACTAAACTAAACCCTAAACCTAAACCCTAAACCTAAACTATAAACCTAAACCCCAAACTTAAACCCTAAACTAACACAACCCAACCTTACACTAACCTCAGTGACCACACCTGGTGACCCTAACTAGGCCATAAACAAAACCCTTAAACCCTAAAATGACTACTGATCCCTACTCTGACCCTGACCTAAAACCCCAAACCTGAAAAAAACTGAACTGGGCTCTGAACTGAGCCCAAAACCTAAAAACCTACTAATAAACCTAAAGGCTTTAACTAAATAAAATAAAATAAAAAAACCTACTTAAAAATAAAAAAATACTAAAGATAAATAAATAAATAAACTAAACTAAAAGAATAAAATAAACCTAAAATAAAAAAAAATAATAATAAAATAAATTAAAACAAAATAAAATAAATAAAAAAATAAAATACCTAAAATAAACCTAAAATAAATAAAAATAAAATAAACCTGACCCCAAAAAACTAAACTAAAATAAACATATAAACCTAAACTAAATAAGCTAAACTAAAAAAAAAAAAAGCTAAACCCTAAACCCAAAATTAAATAAAACTTAAAAATAAAATAAATAAATAAACCTAAACCAAAATAAAATAAAATTAAAACTAAAACATAAACCCACACCTAAAAAAGAAAATAAAAAAATAAAAATAAACTAAAAATAAAATAAATAAAACCTAAACTATACTAAAAAAAAATAACATAAATAAAAAATAAAACTAAACCAAAAAATAAAATAAAATAAAATAAAAAATTAAACCTAAAAAATAAACCTAAAAATAAATAAAAAATTAGACCTAAACCCTAAACTAAAAGAAAAACATAATCCTAAAATAAAATTAAAATAAACTAAACTAAAATAAATAAAACATAAACCTAAACATGACATAAACTTAACCTAAACCTAAACCTAAACTAAATAAAACCTAAAAAAAAATAAATAAAAATCTAAACCTAAATAAAATAAAACTAAAACTTAAACCACATAAAATAAAATAAAATAAAAAATAAAACTAAACTAAAATAAAATAAATAAAAACTTGAACTAGACTAAAAAAATAAAATATCTAAATAAAATAAAAACAAGACCAAAAATAAAAATAAATTAAACATGAAATAAAATAAAATAAAAAATAAAAACTTAAAAAAATAAACTAAAATAAATAAAAAATAAAACCTAAACCTAAACTAAAAAAAACCTAAAACCTAAATAAAATTAAAATAAATAAAACCTAAAAACTGAAATAACTAAACTAAAATTAAACTAAATAAAATAAATAAACTAAAATAAACCTAAACTAAACTAAAAATAAAACCTAAAATAAATCTACAATAAAACTTAAAACAAAAAAAAATAAAATAAAACATAAACCTAAACCAAAAATTAAAAAAAATAAAATAAAACTTAAAAAAAACTAAAAAATAAACCTAAACCTAAAAATAACTAAAATAAAAAATAAACTAAAATAAGTAAATCTAAAATTAATAAAATAAACTAAAAAAAATGATCCTAAATAAAATAAAAATAAAATAAAATAAAATAAATACAAAATAATATAAATAAAATAAATAAATCTAAAACTCTAGTTTATAATTTAAATAAAATAAAAATTAAAAAACTAAATAACAAAATAAAAAAACCTAAAACCAACCCTAAACCCTAAACTAAACCCTAAACCCTAAACCCTAAAACAACCCTAGGCCTTAAACCCTAAAACCCCAGGAAACCCTAACCCTAAACCTCTAAAACCACTAAACCTAAACCTAAAAACCTAAAACCTAAACATAAACTAAATAAAACCTAAAAATAAAATAAAATAAAAAAACCTAAACTAAAATAAATAAATAAAATAAAAAATAAACTAAATAAAAAACTAAAATAACTAAATAAAAAAATAAAAAAAAATAAACTAAACTATAAAATAAATAAAACCTAAACTAAACTAAAAATAAAATAAAACCTAAAATAAAAACTTAAATAAAACTAAAATAAAATAAAATAAACCTAAAATAAAATAAAAATAAAAAATAAACTTAAAAGATAAATCTAAAAATAAAACCTAAAATAAATAAAAAATAAAACACTAAATCTAAAACTACTAAAATAAAATAAAATAAAATAAAAATATAAACTAAACTAAATATAAAAAACCTAAAAAACTTAAATTAAATTAAACCTACATAAAACAAATTAAACTAAAATAAAATAAAACTATAACCTAAAATAACCTAAAATAACAATAATAAATAATAAAAAACCAAAATAAAAAAAAACCTAAACCTAAAAAATAAAATAAAATAAAAATAAAATAAAAATAAATAAACTAAAATAAAACTAAATAAAAATAAAAATAAACTAAAAATAAAACCTAAACTAAAGGAAAACTAAAAATAAACCTAAAACAACTAAAAAATAATAAAATCTAAACCTAAACCTAAATAAAAAATAAAACCTAAACCTAAAAAATAAAATAAAATAAAAAACTAAACTAAAAATAAAGCATAAATAAACCTAAACCTAAAGTAAACTAAAATAAAAAACTAAATAAAAAAACTAAACTAAATAAAAAATATAAAATAAAATAAACTAAAATAAATAAATAAACTAAATAAATTAAATAAACCTAAACCCAGATTTACTTAATTTAAAAAAAAAAAACTAATCTAAAAACTAAACCAAAACCTAAATAAACCATAAACCCTAAATAAAATAAACTAAAATAAAATAAATATAACCAAAATAATAAACCTAAAAAGAATATAAAAAATAAAACCTAAATTAAACTAAAAGAAACTAAACCTAAAATAAAAATAAAATAAACCTAAATCTAAAAACATAAAAAAATAAAATAAATAAAACCTAAACCTAAACCTAAAATAAACTAAACCTAAACCTAAACTAATAAAATAAAATAAACTAAAATAAACTAAAACTAAAATAAAAATAAAACTTAAAAATAAACCTAAAATAAAATATAAATAAAAATAAATTAAAACAAAAAGTTGAAATAAAACCTAACCAAAAAAATAAAATAAAATCAAACTAAACTAAAAAAAAAAACAAACTAAACCTAATCCCAAAAATAAAATCTAAATAAAATAAAACTAAATAAAATAAAATAAAAACTTAAATAAAATCTAAAATAAACTAAATAAACTAAACCTAATTTACTTAATTTAAAAAAAACCTAAAATAAACCTAAACCCTAAACATTAAATCATAAATAAACCCTAAATAAACCTAAAATTAAATAAATAAAAAACTAAATAAAAACTTAAAACTACAAAATAAATGAACAAAGTAAATAAAAAATAAAACATAAACCCTAAACTAAAAAAAAAAAACCTAAAATAAAATAGAAATCATATAAATAAAATAAAATAAACCTAATCCTAAACTAAATAAATAAACTAAAATAAAAAAAACCTACAAAAGCTAAAATAAACTAAATCAAAATTTAAACTATATAAAATAAAATAAACTAAAAAAACTTAAACATAAACAAAAAAATAAAACCTAAAATAAACCAAAATATAAACCTAAACCTAAACTAAAAATATAATTAAACCTCAATCTAAAACTACAAATTAAAATAAAACCTAAACATAAAAATAAAATAAAATAAAACTAAACTAAAAAATAAACATAGACTAAACCTAAACCTAAAAAAATAAAATAAAATAAAATAAATAAAACTTGAACTTAAACCTAAACCTAAAATAATAAAATAAAAAACTAAATTAAACTAAATTAAATAAACCTAAACTAACTAAAAAAAATAAAATAAACCTAAAGTAAAAAAAAATCTATTGGAAAATAAAAATAAAACTAACTAAAATAAAATAAAATACCTAAACTTAAAAATAGATAAAATCTAAACTAAACTTAAAAAGAAAATTTTAAAACATAAAATAAAATAAATATAATAAAACTAGAAAATAAACATAAACCTAAACCTAAACATATAAAGTAAATAAAATAAAAACTTAACTAAAATAAATAAATATAAATTAATAAACTAAACTAAATAAAATGCAAAATAAACCTATAATAAAAAATAAAATAAAATAAAATAAATAAATAATAAACTAAATAAACCTAAACTAGTTTACTTAATTTAAAATAAACCTAAACCCTAATCTCTAAAAAATAAACCCTAAACTATAAACCTAAAATAAACCTAAACCCTAAAATAAAATTAAACCTAAAATAAAATAAATTATGAACTAAATAAAATTCTAAACCTAAAGAATAAAACTAAAAAATAAAAAAATAAATTAAAATAAAATCTAAACCCTAAAATAAAAAAAAACCTAAACCTAAAATGAAAATAAAATAAACAAACTACTAAAATACTAAACTAAAAAAAATAAACCTACAAAACTAAAATAAATAAACCTAAACCTAAACTAAATAAAAAATAAATAAAATAAACTTAAACATAAACTAAAAATAAAACCTAAAATTAACCTAAAATAAAAAAACCTAAACTAAAAAAATAAAATAAAACTAAACTAAAATAAAATTAAAATAAATCCTAAAACTAAAAATAAATAAAATAAAACTAAACTAAAAATAACATAAACTAAAAAAAAAAACATAAAATAAATAAAGTAAACTAATAAAATAAATATAAACCTAAATAAAATTATAAAATAAACTAAATAAACCTAAACCTATTCTTAACTTTAAAAGAATCCTAAACCATAAACCCTAAAAACCAAAAACTAAATCCACAAACCTAAAACTAAAATAAAATAAAATAAACTTAAATAAAAATAAACCTAAAATAAAACCTAAAAGTAAATAAAAATAAAACATAAACTCTAAACTAAAAAACCTAAACCTAAAATAAAAATACAACAATAACAAGCCTTTATCCCACTAAGGTGATTATTTTATGAATCCTTGTCTCCATTTTATTATGTTTCAAATTCTCATTTAATTAAAGTATACTAAGGTCTTTTTTTGTACATCTTAACCAAGTCTTTTTAGGTCTACCTCTACCTTTCTTAACATAAGGCAATTCTAATACATCTACTCTCCTAGCGGGTCATCGATGGTCGATGCTTTATGTGTGGCCATCTAAGGTAACTCTCTAATCTTATCTCGCCCTAGAGCTACTCCAACTTTTTCTGAACATACTCATTTCACATTTTATCTCTAAGAGTAAAGCCACTCATCCCTTGAGCATCCTCATAACACTTAACTTAGTCTTATGCTTCTCTTTTATTGGCCAACATTCTACACCATAAGTCATTGCAGGTCTTACCACCATCTTATAAAATTTTCCCTTAAGTTTAAATGGAACTTTTCTATCACACAATAGGCCAAATTCATTCCTCCACTTCAACCATCCAACTTGAATTCTACTAATAACATCTCCATCTATGTCACCATCATTTTGAAAAATAGAGCCTAAATATCAGATAAACTCACTCTTATTAATGACTTGTTCACCTAATGTCACAACACTACCACTAGAACTTCTACAACTAAAATTACACTCCATATATTCAATTTTAGATCTACTTAAATGAAAACCTTTAGACTCTAATGTTGACCTCCATAATTCAAGTTTCTCTTGGACTCCCTCTCTAGTTTTATCAACAAGAAGAATGTCATCAGCAAAAAGCATATACCAAGGTACATCTTCCTATAAATGCCTAGTAAGAACATCCATAACTAAAGCAAAATGATAAGGGCTTAAAGTTGATCCTTGATGTAATCCAACTGAAATAGGAAAATATTTGGTTAATCCTCCATGTATTTGGACACAAGTAATAGCTCTAGTATACATATCCTTAATGACTTCAATATAACTAATATTAACTCCTTTCTAATCTAGAACTCTCCAAAGAACATCTCTTGAAACTTTATTA
Organism: Cymbidium sinense; assembly: GCA_021442155.1. Classification (NCBI taxonomy): domain Eukaryota; kingdom Viridiplantae; phylum Streptophyta; class Magnoliopsida; order Asparagales; family Orchidaceae; genus Cymbidium; species Cymbidium sinense. Next base: position 24,978,386 of record CM038232.1, on the reverse strand, counting down.
AAAGCTTTCTCTAAATCAATAAATATCATATGTAGATCCTCCTTACTTTGTCTATACTTCTCCATCAAACCTCTTAACTAATGTATAACATCCATAATAAATCTTCTTAGCATGAAACCAAACTGATTGTGAGAAACTTTTGTATCACATTTTAACCTATGCTCAATTACTCTCTCCCATAATTTTAATGTATGACACATTAACTTAATTCCTCTATAATTTGCACACTCTTGTGCATCACCTTTATTCTTAAATATGGGAACCAACAAACTCTTCCTCCACTCATCTGGCATCTCTTTAGTCTTTAAAATAACATTAAAAAGATTTGTAAGCCAAGAAATTCCTTGATCTCCTAAACATTTCCACACTTCTATTGGAATATCATCAGGTCCTATTGTTTTCCACATTTCATTTTCTTTAAAGCTTCTCTAACTTCAGATTTACTAATACGACAATAAAAACAAAATTCTCTATTTTTGTTTAGGGTATTAAGGTTGCTAAAATCAATCATACTTTCAAATCCTTCATTGAAAAGTTTTTCAAAATATCTCATCCACCTATTTTCAATATCCTTTTCTAAGAAAAGCACTTTATTATTTTCATCCTTAATACACCTCACTTGAACTAGGTCTTTACTTTTCCTATCTCTTTGGTTGGCTAACTTATACATACATCTTTCACCTTCTTTGGTATCTAATCTATTGTATAAATCACTAAAAGCTAAATTTTTTTGCATCATATATTGCTTTCTTAGAATCTTTATAGGCCACTTTATATCTTTCCCAATTCTCTGAGTTTTTACATCTAAACCAAATTTTACAATAATGCTTCTTATTTCTTATATTTTCTTGCAGACTCTGACTCCACCACCAACTATTTTTATTAAAAGAAGCTTTTCCTTTTGATTCTCCAAGCACTTTTTTTAGCAACTTGCTTAATTTTACTTTCTACTTTTTTTTTCACATAACATTAGCTTCCTTATGAACATCCCAAATTCTAAGCTCTTGTAGCTTGCTCTTAAAAATATTTTATTTGTGTTCTTTTAAGTGTCCCCATCTAACCCTAAGAAAATAATTTGATTTATTTTTTCTCTTACAATCTTTCATCTTAAAATCTAAAACTAACAATCGATGTTGGGTACTTGAACTTTCACTTAGAATGACCTTACAATCTTTACAATCTAAACGATCTATTTTTCTTATTAGAAAATAATCAGTTTGTATTTTACTAGATCCATTTTTATAAGTAATAATATGTTCATCTCTTTTCTTAAGTAAAGTATTAGCAACTACAAAATCATAAGCTAAAGAAAAATTTAATATAGTCCTACCTTCTTCATTAGTCACTCCAAATCCATAACCACCATGAATACTTTTAAAATCTTCTACCACTCTACCAACATGTCCATTTAAATCTCCTCCAATAAATACTTTTTCTTCAAGAGGTATCTTTTTATTAATCCTCTAATTCATTCCAAAAATTTTCTTTTGAGCTTACATCCAAACTTGAGGAGCATAAACACTTATAACATTGAGAATCTTAGTATCTAATAATCTTTAAAGCTATAATTCTATCTCCACATCTATTAATATTTATAACATTATCCTTCAAACTTTTATCTATAATCACACTACACCATTTCTAGTTCGACTTCTACACATCAAAGTTTAAAACCTAAACTATTAATCTCCTTGGCCTTCTCCCCAACCCATTTAGTTTCTTGAACACATAAAATATTTATTATTCTATGAACCATAATATCCATTAATTTACCTGTAAGAGTTAAACCTAAAATAAAAATAAATTAAATGAAATAAAATAAACTTGAACCTAAACTAAATAAACTAAACTAAAATAAACAGAACCTACACCTAATGCTAAAATAAACTAAACCTAAACATTAAACTAAATAAAATAAAAATATACTAAAAATAAACCAAAACCTAAACCAAAAAATAAAACCTAAAAAATAGAAAAAATCTAAACCTAAAACCTAAATCTAAAATAATTATATATAAACCTCAACCTAAACCTCAAAATTAAAAATAAAACCTAAACCTAAAAAAATAAAAATAAAACTAAACAAAAAAAATAAACATAAATCTAAACCTAAACCTAAAAATAAATTAAATAATAAACTAAACTAAAATAAATAAACATAAAATAAATAAACTAAATAAACAAAAAATAAAATAAAACTAAATAAAATATAAAATAAACTAAAAAAACCTAAACCTATTTGCTTAATTTAAAAAAACCTACTAAACCCTAAACCCTAACACTAAATCCTAAAAACTAAACCCTAAAAATAAAATAAAACTAAATAAAACTAAACCTAAAATAAACCTAAAATAAAATAAAAAGTAAATAAAAAATAAAGCATAAACCTTTAACTAAAAAAAAGCTAAATCTAAAATAAAAATAAAATAAACAAAATAAAATAAACCTAAACCTAAACAAAAATAAACAAAACTTAAATAAATAAAACTTAAAGCTAAACTTAAACCCATATCTAAACTAAATAAAATAAAATTATCAAAAAATAAACCTAAACTTAAAATAAACCTAAAATAAAACCAATAACCTAAACCAAAAAATAAAATAAAACTTAAACCTAAACCTAAAATAAAAATAAAAAATAAAACCTAAAAATAAAATAAAAATAAAACTTAAATAAAAAAAATAAACTAAACTAAAAATAAACTAAAATAAAACCTAAACTAAGATAAATAAACCTCAAATAAATAAAATAAATTAAATCAAAATAAAATATAAACCTAAATAAAAATAAAAAAAAAGTAAACTAAAATAAATAAAATAATAATTATGCTTAACAAACCTAAACTTTGTCGGTTTACTTAATTTTAAAAAAAACCTCAAAATCTTAAACCCTAAATCCTAAACCCTAAACCCTAAACCCTAAACCCTAAACATACAACCCTAAACCTACAACCCTAAACCCTAAACCCTAAACCCTAAACCTTAAACCCTAAAGCAAAAACCCTAAACCCTAAACCCACAAAATCTAAACCTAAACTAAACAACCTAAACCCTAAACCTTAAACACAAACTAAACTTAAACTAAAGTAACTAAATAAATTAAAAAATAAACCTAAACCCTAAAATGATAAACCTAAGCCCCAGAATGGGAGAACTATGACAACAAGAACATCACCATATCAACCCGGGCTCAGTCTAGATCTTGCAATAGAGGCGAAGGCGGTGGCAGTGATTATTGTAGTGGTGGTGGGGGATTTGGAGGTGGTCGAGCATTGTGGTTATGGGCGTGAAGAAGAGAGTTTACACCCATGGTGGTGGCGGAGGGAGATCGGGGATATGATGGTGGATCCAAAGAGAGGTGGTTGATGGGAATTGGAGAAACCTAAGAATGGCTGATCCGATCTACTGCTTATGGAACTGTGTATTTATAGTAGAGATGGTTCTAGTTATGTAGGGGTTTTGATTTGCTATATGCGTGCTCATTTTTGAACTATGTCCACTTGTGTCTTACAAAACATGGTGTGTTACTTTGTTGATGAAATCCAAAAGAAAAAATGTTGAATTTGAATTTGTTCTCTGTTTTAAAAAAAAAACCAAAAACCCAAAATCCTTAACTAAACCCAAACCTAAAACCTAAACTCACTAAACCCTAAACCACCAAACCCTAAACCTAAAACCACAAACCTAAACCACAAACCTAAACCTAAACCTAAACCCTAAACCACTAAACCCTAAAACCCTAAACCACTAAACCCTAAACCCCAAACCTCAACCCTAAACCTAAACACTAAAAAAACCCTAAACCCTGAACTAAACCACAAAAAACCTAAACCTAAACTAAATAAAACCTAAAAAAATAAATATAGAAACTAAATGAAAATAATATAAAATAAAATAATAACCTAAACCTAAACTAAACCTAAAATAAAATATAAAAATAAATAAAACCTAAAATAAACTAAAATAAAACTAAATAAAATAAAACTAAACTTAAAATAAAATAAAATAAAATAAAACTAAATAAAACCTAAACCTAATAAATGAACCTAATTAAATAAAAACCTAAACAATAAACTAAAAAATAAAGTAAAATAAAATAAATTAAACCTAAACCTAAACTAAAATAAATAAAACATAAACCTAAACCAAAAATAAACTAAACCTAAACCTAAACTAAATAAAATAAAATAAAATAAAATAAACCTAGACCTAAACTAAAAAAATAAACCTAAAATAAAACCTAAAATAAAAAACAACACCTAAACCTAAAAAAAAAAAAATAAAAAAAAACCTAAACCAAATCCTAAAAAATAAAAAAAAAATAAAAATAAAATAAAAATAAAAACTAAAAATAAACCAAAATCTAAATCTAAACCTAAAAGAACTAAAATAAAAACCTAAACTAAAATAAATAAAAAAATAAATAAACTAAACTTAATAAAATAAAATGAACCTATATAAATTAAAAATAAAATAAACTCAAATAAATAAATAAACTAAATTAACCTACCACTGGTTTACATAATTAAATAAAAAAATAAAAAATAAAAACAAATAAAAACCAACCCTAAACCTAAACCCTAAAATAACACTAACCACCAAACCAAACCCTACCAAAACCAAACTCTAAACCCTAAAACCATAAACCTTACCTGTAACCCTAAACCCTAAACCTTAAACCCCAAAAAACTTTGAAACTAAACCAAAAAGATAAAACCTAAAAATTAAAATAAAACCTAAATGTAAATAAAATAATAAAATAAAATAAAATAAAATCTAACCAAAACCTAAAATAAAATAAATTAAAAAACTAAACTAAATTAAAATAAATAAAACCTAAAACAAAACTAAAAAATAAAATATACCTAAAACAAAACCTAAATAAAATAAAATGAAATAAAATAAAAAAATAAAACATGAAATATAATAAAATAAAAGCTAAATAAAACATAAACCTAAAAAATAAACCTAAAAAAAAACCTAGAAAAGTAAAAATAAAACCTAAAAACCCTAAACTAGAAAAAAAAACTAAACCTAAAATAAATAAAATAAAATAAACCTAAACTTATACTAAAATAAACTAAAATAAAATAAAAAAAACCTAAATCTAAATCTAAACCCTAAACTAAATAAAATAAAATAAACTAAAAATAAACCTAAACCTAAACGAATAAATAAAACCTAAAAAAAACCTAAACCAAATAATAAAATAAAATAAAACTAAATATACTAAACCTAAACCTAAAAAAAATAAACCAAAATAAAACCTAAACTATAATAAATAAAAAAAATAAATAAACTAAACTAAATAAAATGAACCTAAATAAAATAAAATAAAATAAACTAAAATAAAAAAATTAAACTAAATAAACTTAAACTTAATAGTTTACTTAATTTAAAAAAAATTAAATTATAAAAATAGGAAAAATAAGAAGAAAAAACCTAACCTAAACCTAAATTCTAAACCCTAAACCACTACCATAAACCAAAACCCTAAACCTAAAACCCTAAACCCTAACCACACCACAAATCCTAAACCCTGAGCCCTAAACCCTAAACCCTAGGCCTAACCTAAACTAACCCTAAAGCAACCCTGACCCTGCACTCTGAGCCCTCAGCCAAACCCTACTAAATAAAATTAATAAAAATAAATTATAAACTAAATAAAACCTAAACCTAAATAATCAACCTAATAAAACCTAAAACCTAAACTAAAAAAAAACCTAAACCTAAAATAAAATAAAATAAACCTAAACCAAGAAATAAACTAAACTAAAATAAATAAAACCTAAACCTAAACTTAAGATAAACTTAAACTTAAAATAAAATAAAATAAAATAAAATAAAAATAAACCTAAACTAAAGAAAAATAAAACCTAAAATAAACTTATAATAAAACCTAAAACCTAAACCTAAAAATAAAATAAAAACCTAAAACTGAATAAAAAAATTAAAATAAAACCTAAAACTAAACCTAAAAATAAAATAAAACTAAAACTAAACTAAAATAAACATAAACCTAAACCTAAATAAAAAATACCTAAACTAAATTATAAACATAAAATAAAATAAACTAAACTAAATAAAAAAATAAAATATAAACCTAAATAAAAATATAAAATCAACTAAATCAACTAAATAAAAACCTACCGGTTTACCTAATGTTTTTAAAAAAAACTATAAACCGTAAACTTTAAACCCTAAACACTAAATCCTAAAGCCTAAACCCTAATCCCTAAACCCTAAACCTAAAATAAAGTAAAATAAAAATTAAATAAGTACCTAAACCTAGAAAATAAACCTAAAAATAAAACATAAAGGTAAATAAAAAATAAAACATAAACCCTTAACTAAAAATAAACTTAAATCAAAAATAAAAATAAAATAAACAAAATAAATTAAACCTAACCCTAAACTAAAATAAACTAAACTAAAATAAATAAAACCTAAACCTAAACATAAAATAAACCTAAACCCTAAAACCTAATAAACATAAACCATATGAATGGGTAGAACCTTGACGACAAGAACATCACCATCAACCAGGCTCAGTCTAGATCTGGCAATGGAGGTAAAGGCAGAGGTGGAGGTTATCATAGTGGTGGTGGGGGATCTGGAGGTATTGTTGGATATGGAGGTGGTGGTCGGAGCAGTGGTGGTTATGGAGGTGGGAAGAGCGATGGAGGTTACAGCCGTGGTTGTGGTGGAGGGAGAGATCGAGGATATGATGGTGGATCCCTCTACTCAAGAGGTCATGGTGCTTCTGATAGGAATTAGAGAAACTTAAGAATGGCTTATTCGATCTACTACTTATGGAACTGTCTTTATAGTATAGACGGTTCTAGCTACCTAGAGTTTTTGATTTGCTCTATGCGTGCTCATTTTTGAACTATATCACCACTTGTGTCATAGAAAACTTAGTGTGTTAATTGGTTGAGGAAATTGAAAAGAAAAAATGTTGAATCTGATTTTGTTCTATGTTTAAAAAAAACCAAAAACCCTAAATCCTTAACTAAAATGTGAAACTTAAACCTAAAATTAAACCGTAAACCGTAAAAGTCCTAAACCCTAAACCCTAAATCCTAAACCCTAAACTCTAAACCCTAAATAAACTATAAACCCTAAACCCTAAACCCTAAAGCTAAAATAAAAAAATAAATAAAACTAAAAGAAACAAAATAAAAAACCTAAAAAAATAAAATAAAACTAAACTACTAAACCAAACCTTAAATAAAATAAATAATAAATAAATAATAAAATAAACTAATATAAAAACTAAAATTAAATAAAAATTGAACCTAAAATAAAAATAAAATTATCCTAAAATAAATATAATAAACACTAAATAAAAACCAAAACCTAATAAATAAACCTAAAGATAAAATCTAAAATGAATAAAAAATAAACCTAAACCCTAAACTAAAAAAAAAATCTAAACCTAAAATAAAAAATAAAATAAACATAAACTAAAATAAACTAAAATAAAAAATCTAAACCTAAACCTAAACTAAATAAAATAAAATAAACTAAAATAAACCTAAACTAATTAAAATAAAATTCAAAATTAAACCTAAAATAAAAAACCTAAAACCTAACCTTAGAAAATAAAAAATAAAACCTAAACCTAAACCTAAAAATAAAAATGAAAGCAAAACTTAAAGATAAATAAAATAAAATTAACTAAAATAATCCTAAACCAACATAAACCAAAATAAACTAAAATAGAAATAAACTAAAATAAATAAAACCTAAAATAAAAAAATAAACTAAATAAAATAAAATGAACCTAAATAAAATAAAAAAACAAAATAAAATAAATAAAATAATAAAATAAACAAAAATAAATAAAAAATAAACTAAATAAACTAATCTGCCATCTGCATAATTAAAATAAAAATATAAAAAAATAAAATAAATAAAAAAAAACCCTAACCCTGAGCCTACCATAAACTTAACTGGCTAACCCTACCTGACCCTAAACTACTGAACCCTAAAACCACAACTGAGCCTAGCCCTACACTACCCTGATCCTACCTAAACCCTACCAGGCCCTCCCACAATCCTAAACCCTGAGCCACTGCTAAACCCTAAAACCTAGACCCTAAAAACCACAGGCCCCCAGATGCTGAGCCACTGAGCACTACCAAAATAAATCCTAAAACAAAAACCTAAACCTAAAAAATAAAATGAGGACTTAAACCTAAATAAAACAAATAAAAGAGCTAAAACCTAAACCTAACAAACCTAAAATAAGATAAAACTAAAATTAATAAATAAATAAAACCTAAGCGTAACTAAAAAAAATAAAATAAACCTAAGAATTAAAACCCTAAAATTAAATAAACTAAACATAAAATATAAAGATAAAATGAACTTAAAAAAATAAAATTAAATAAACCAAAATAAATAAAAAAACCATAAACTAAAATAAACAATATAATAAACCTAAACCTATGCTAAAATAAACTAAACTAAAATAAATAAACCTAATCCTAAACCTAAAATAAACTATACCTAAAAAAACTAAATAAAATAAAATAAATAAAATAAACCTAAATTTATGCCAAAAATAAAACCTAAAATAAACCTAAAAAAAAAAATAAAATAAACCTAAACATAAACCTAAAAATAAAAACCTAAACCTAAAAATACAATAAAATAAAACTAAATTAAAAAAATAAACATAAACCTAAATATAAAAAAATAAACTAAAATAAAAAATAAAAAATAAAATAAACTAAATAAAAATAAAATAAAAATAAACCTAAATAAAATAAAAATAAAGTAAAATAAAATAAATAAAAATAAACTAGATAAACTAAATAAACCTAAACATACCAATTTACTTAATTTAAAGAATTAAAAAATATATAATGAAAATTCAATAAAAGACCCTAACCCTAAACCACAAAATAAACCCCAGACCCTAAACACTAAACCCTAAGCCCTAAATTAAACCTAAACATTAAACTAAACTAAAAGCAAAAAAACTTAAACCTAAACTAAATTAAACTTAAAAATAAATAAATAAAGAAACCTAAACCAAAATAAAATAAAAAATAAAATAAAATAAATACATAAACTAAAACCTAATCCTAAACCTAAAAAAATAAAAAAATAAAAACTAAAAACTAAATAAAAATACAATAAATAAAACCTAAACTAAACTAACAAAATAAAAAACCTAAATAAAATAAAAACTAAACCTAAAATAAAAATAAGATAAATGTAAAATATAATAAAATAAAAACTTAATCAAAACCTAAACCTAAACTAAAATAAACCTAGATAAACCTAAAAAAAAACCAAAACCTAAACCTATAAAAATAAAATCAAACTAAACCTAAAAAAATAAAATAAATACCTAAAAAAATAAATAAAATACTAAAAAAACCTAAACTAAAAAAACTAAATAAACCTAAACTAAATAAATAAATCAAAATAAATAAACTAATTAAAAAAAAAAATAAACCAAAAATTAAACTAAAATAAATAAAATTAATTAAATAAACTAAACCTACTATTTACTTAATTTAAAATAAAACAAAATAAAAATAACCTAAACCTAAATCATATCCTAAACTAACCATAACTCTAAACCCTAAATCTACCATAAACCATAAACCACTGACCCACCCTGATCACAGATCCTACCCACTACACTAAACCACAAAGCCTGTCATATCTAAACCCTAAACCCTAAACCTACTAAACCAAAGCCTAAACTAATAAAACCTAAATAAAAAAAATAAACCTAAACCTAAATAAAATACAAATAATAAATAAAAATAAACCTAGTAAAACCAAAGCTAAAGCTAAAATAATAAAATAAACTAATAAAATAAACTAAAATAAAATAAATGAAACCTAAACTCAAATAAAATAAAATAAACCTTAGAATAAATAAAATAAAATAACTAACCACAAAATAAAAATAAAATAAACTTAAAATAAAATAAAATAAAACTAAATAAAAAACTAAACCTAAAAAATAAACCTAAAAATAAAACCTAATAATAAATAAAAAGGAAAACCTAAACACTAAACTAAAAAAAAATAAATCTAAAATAAAAATAAAATAAACTAAATAAAATAAACCTAAACCTAAACTAAAATTAAACTAAAATAAATAAAACATAAACCTAAACATAAAATAAACTAAACTTAAACCCTAAACTAAATAAAATAAAATAAACTAAAATAAACCTAAACCTAAAAAAAAAACCTAAAATAAAACACAAAAAGCTAAACCTAAAAAAATAATAAAATAAAAAACATAAACCTAAAAAAAAAAATAAAACTAAACCTATAAAATAAAATAAAATAAAACAAAACTAAAAAATAAACATAAACCTAAACCTAAACCTAAAAATGAACTAAAAATAAATGCCTGACCTAAACAACCCTACTACTAAAACCAAGACCTAACACTACCCTAAACCTAAACCCTACATTAAACCTACCCTAAACCCAAAAAGACCAACTCTAAACCCTGGGCCTAAATCTGCACCCTACCTAAATGGCTAAAGCTAAACCTAAAAATGATGATAAACTAAATAAATCTAAAAAAATAAATAAAATAAATAACATAAGATATAAACTAAACCTAAACCTAAACCTATACAATAAAATAAAACTAAGCTAAAATAAATAAATAAATCTAAACTAAACTAAAACTTAAATAAATAAAACTAAACCTAACATAAAATAAAATAAACTTAAAATAAAATAAATTTAAAACTAAATAAAATCCTAAACCTAAACAATTAAATAAAACCTAAAATAAATAAAATAAATAAACTAAAGAGCCTAAACCTATACAAAAATACATAAAATAAACTAAACTAAACCTAAACCTAAAAAATAAATAACATAAACAAAATAAACTGACCTAAACTAAAATAAACCTAAAAATAAACCTAAAATAAAAGCTAAACTAAACCTAATTAAAATAAACCTAAAAATAAAATAAAATAAAACTAAATAAAATATAAACTAAACCTAAACCTAAAAAAAAACTTAAATACCATAAACTAAAATAAATCTAAAAAAATAAAACCTAAATCAATTGAAAATAAAATAAACTAAAATAAATGGACTACTAAATAAATCTAAGCTAGTTTGTGATTTTAAATAAATAAATAAATAAAAAATGACCTATCCTAAACCTTGACCTACCATGACTCTGAGCCTCTTGCTACCCTGACCTTAACCTGACCCACAAAATCCTGAGCCACAGGCCTCTGAGCCCTAGCCACACCCAAAGTCAGACCCTACCCACAGGCCCTGAGCCACTGACCTGAGGACCTGAGCTCCTTAAAGACCCTGGCCCTACCTGACCTAATAGGCCACTCAGTGCCACAGTCATGGGCCCTGGGCCCTGGCCAAAACCACCACTGAGCTCAGGCCTGAGCCTGCCAACCCAAACCAGACTGGGCCCTGAGCCCTAAAACCCAACCAACTGAGTAGGCCTTGGGCCCTGACTCCACTGAGCCAGGCCCAACTGACCCTAAATTGGACCCACAGGCCCAGACCCAAGGCCCTAACCCAGAGGCTTTAACCTGACCCTGAGCCTAACCCAGGCCACTACTTGAATGCTGCACTCTTAAATCCTAAACCCTAAACCCTAATCCCAGGCCTAACACTACCCTAAATGCTGAGCCCTAATCCTAAACCCTAAGACCCTAACTGGGCTCTAAACCTAAAAAAAGACCTAAAACTAAAATAAACCAAATAAAAATAAAAGACCTGAACCTAAATAAAATAAAAAATTAAACCTAAACATAATAAAATAAAATAAACTAATAAAATAAAATAAATAAAATAAATAAAACCGGACAAAACTAAAAAAATAAAACAAACTAGGAATATAAAAAATAAATAAAATAAAACTAAACATAAAACAAAATAAACATAAAATAAATAAAAAAAATAAACTAAATAAAAACCTAATCCTAAAAAATTAACTTAAAAATAAATAAAAAAATAAAACTTAAAAAACCTAAACCTTAAATAAAAATAAAATAAAAAAAATAAAATAAACCTAAACCTAAACTAAAATAAATAAAACATAAACATAAACCTAAAATAAACTAAACTAAACCTAAACTAAATAAAATAAAATAAACCTAAACCTAAACTAAAAAAAAATGACTTAAAATAAACTTAAAATAAAAACCTAAAATCTAAACCTAAAAAAATAAAATAAAAACCTAAACCAAAACCTAAAAATAAAAAATAAAATTTAAACTTAAAAAAGAAAATAAAAACAAAACTCAACTAAAAAATAAACCTAAACACAAACCTAAATCTAAAAAATAAACTATAATAAAAAATTTAAACTTAAATAAATAAACCTAAAGTAAATAAGCTAAATAAAAATAAAAATAAACCTAAATAAAAATAAAAATGTAAAAAAGTTAAAATAAATAAAAAATAAACTAAAAAAAAAACTAGTTTGAATTAAAACCTAAACCTTAAATAAACCAAACCTTAAGCCCTAAAATCACAAAATAACCTAAGCACTAAACCTTAAACCCTAAACATCCTCCACAAAACTAAATAACCACAAAATCTAAACACAAAAATCATAAACCCCTTAAACCCTAAAACCTAAATGCAAAAAAACCCTAAACCCTAAATCTGAAAAGCATAAACCCTAAAATCCTAAAACCCTAAACCCTAAACCCTAAACACTAAACCCTAAATCCTAAACCCTAACCATAAACCCTAAAACCTAAACCCTAAACCCAAAACCTAAACCTAAAGTAACTAAATAAATTAAAAAATAAACTTAAACCTTAAAAATGAATAAACCTAAACCTAAACCTAAACCTAAAGAATGGGCAGAACCTTGACAACAGGAACATCACCATCAACTAGGCTCAATCTAGATCTGGCGGTGGAGGCGAAGATGGAGGTGGTGACTTTCACAGTGGTGGTGTGGGTTTTAGAGGTGCTGATGGATTTGGAGGTGGTGGTCAAAGTAGTGCTGGTTATGGAGGCAAGAGGGCGCGAGGTTGGTGATGTGGTGTGAGGGGAAGATTGGGGATATGATGGTGGATCTTACTACTCGAGAGGCCATGGTGATTCTGATGGGAACTGGAGAAACTGAAGAATGGTGATCTGATCTACTGCTTATGGAATGGTGTCTTTGGTTTTGCTCTATGTGTGCTCATTTTTTATCTATGTTGTCGCTTATGTCTTAGAAAACTTGGTGTGTTACTTGGTTGATGAAATTGAAAAGAAGAAATGTTGAATTTGAATCTATTCTCGATTAAAATAAAAAAAAAAAGAAAAACCCTCGACTCTAAACTAAAACCTGAACCCTAGACCTAAAACATAAACTCTCAACCCTAAATTCTAAACCCTAAAAACCTTAAATCCTAAAAACCTAAACCCTAAATGTTAAACCCTAAACTCTAAACCCTAAAACCTAAACCCTAAACCCTAAACACTAAACCCTAAAAAGCTAAAAATCTAAACCGAAACTAAATAAAACCTAAAAATAAAAAATAAAAAAAACCTAAACCAAAATAAAATACAAAAATAAAATAAAATAAAAACCTTAACTAAAACTTAAACCTAAACCTAAACCAAAGTAAAATAAAATAAAAAAATAAAAAAACAAAACTAAAATTAAAAATAAATAAAACATAAACTAAACTAAAAGAAAAAAGTAAACATAAAATAAAGTTAAATAAACCAAAAATAAGAACTAAATAAAACCTAAACCTAAAAATAAACCTAAAAAATAAAATAAAAAAAAATAAACAATAAAACCTAAACCCTAAACTGAAAAAAAACCTAAACCTAAAATAAAAATAAAGTAAACATAAACTTAAACTAAAATTAACTAAACTAAAATAAATAAAACCTAAACCTAAGCCTAAATAAAATAAAATAAACTAAAATGAAACCTAAACCTAAACTAAAAAATAAAACCTAAAAATAAACCTAAAATTTAAGCAAAATAAAATAAAAACTAAACCTAAACATAAAATAAAAACTAAAACTAAAACCTAAACTAAACTAAACCTAAAAAATAAATTAAAATAAAAACCTAAACTAATATAAATAAACCTAAAATAAAATAAACTAAACTAAATAAAATAAAAATAAACCTAAATAAAATAAAAAATAAAGTAAAATAAAAAAATAAAAATAAACTAGATAAACTAAATAAACTAAACCTAGGTTTAATTAATTTAAAGAAATGAAAAAATTAAAATAAAAATATAAAATTACCCTAACCCTAATCCCTAGGCAGGTAAAGCCTCAATCATAGACCTACACCTACACTAGCCTAACCTTAAAACCCTAGGCCTTAAAACCTGACCACAAAACCAGCCACACCTGACCCTAAACCCCAAAACTAAACCCAAAACCCTAAACTCAAAACCTAAAATATAACTTAAACTAAATAAAACATAAAAATAAAATAGTTAATGAACTAAACCTAAATAAAATAAAATAAAATAAAACCTAAATTAAAACCTAGACTCATAAACATATACCTAAACTTAAAAGTAAAATAAAATAACATAAAATAAACTAAATGAAATAAAATAAATAAAATCTATAAACATAAAAATAAAATAAACCAAAAAAAACAAAAACTAATAAATAAAATAAAACCTAAACTAAACCTATAACATAAAATAAAATAAAACTAAACAAATAAAATATGACTACCTAAACTTAAATTAACTAGATAAAACTTAAACTAAGATAAATAAACTAAACTAAATAAACTAAACTAAATAAAATAAAATAAACCTAAATAAAGAAAAAATAAATAAATAATTAAAAAATGAGCTAATATCTTAAGACCTGTTGCTTGGTTTTTTAAAACCCTAGGCTTAATAACCAGACCCACTTGACCCACTCAAAAGATAAAGCCCACAAACCCTAACCCTGAGCCTAATGACCTGAGCCCCAGATCTAGGCCACAACTAAACTGGGCTAAAGCCCTACTTGGGCCCTGGGCTAAGGCCCTAAGCCCTAAGCCCAGATCTGGGCCACTCCACCACAGGCCACTGAGCTCTGGGCCTAAGGCCACCCCAGGCCACTGACTGACTGGCCAGTGACAAACCACAAGGCCCTAATGGCCCTGGGCCCTAAAACCACAGGCCCTGATCACTATGCCTAGTCCAAGCCCCAGGCCACAGGCCACACAAGAAACCTGAAACAACTAAATAAAGGTTAAAATAAAATAAATAAATAACATAAAAAATGATAAAAAAATATAAGATAATAAAATAAAAAAAAACTAAACCTACCTGAGCTAAATGTAAAATAAAATAAATTAAAATAAAAATTAAACTATATAAAATAAATAAAACCTAAACTAAAAAAAAACTAAAAATAAGAAACCTAAATAAATTAAAACTAAACATAATTATAAATAAAATAAACCTAAAATAAAATAAAATAAAACTAAATAGATACACAAACTAATAAAATAAATAAAACCTAAATGAACTAAAACCTAAACTTAAATTAAACAAAATAAAATAAACTAAACCTAAAACAAAAAATAAACTAAACTAAAATAAATAAAACCTAAACCTAAACTAAAATAAACTAAACCTAAACCCTGAGTAAATAAAATAAAATAAACTAAAATAAACCTAAACATAAACTAAAAATAAAACATAAAATTAACCAAAAAATAAACCTAAACCAAAACCTAAAAAAAAATAAAATAAAACTAAAAATAAAAATAAAACCTAAACCTAAAAAAAATAAAAAATAAAACTAAACAAAATAAACATAAAACCTAAACTAAACTTAAAATAAACTAAAATAAAACCAAAGTAAAATATAAATAAAACCAAATAGATAAAAGTAAAATAAAATAAAATAAACTAAACAAAATAAAATAAAATAAACTAAAATATATAGAATAAAACTAAATAAACCTAAACTAGGTTTGCTTAATTAAAAAATCTAAAATCCTAAACCTCTTGAACCACACTGCCCCCAAAACCTACAACCTGAAATACCCTAAACCACGGACCCCAAACTAAAACCTGCCACAGCCCTAGGCACCCACTAAATTAAACCTAAACCCTAAACCTAAAGGCCACTGAGCTATGCCACTGAGCCCTGAAACCTTTGACCCCACCACAGGCCACAAACCCACTAGGCCCTGAGCCCAAGCTTTGGGCCCTAGGCCCTAGGCTGGCCTAAAGGCTCTGAGGCTTGGGAGCCCAGGCTCAAAGACCCTGAGCCACTAGGCCCTCAATGCTGAGGCTAAGATCTGGGACCCTAATGACCTGAGCCCAAGACCCTGGGCCACAAGATCTTACCATGGGCCCTCCACCCTAAACTAGCCCTGACCCTAAAACCTAAAACTTAAAGATAAGATGATAAAATTAATAGACATACTAAACTCAAATATAAATAAAATAAAATAAACTAAAATAAACTAAATGATCTAAACTAAACTAAATAAAATAAAATAACTGGATTAAAAGAAAATGAAATTAAATTAAAATTAAAACTATAAAAAAACATAAAGAAATGAACTAAATAAAAAAAAACTTAAAATAAAATAAAATAAAACAAACTAAAATAAACCAAACTAAATAAATAAACTAAAATAAATAAAACCAAACTAAACCTAAAATCTAAACATAAACATACTAAAATTAAATAAAATAAATTAAAATAAACTACACCTAAACTAAAAATAAAACCTAAAATAAAATAAAAACCTAAAACCTAAACCTAAAATAAAATAAAACCTAAACCTAAATAAAATAAACCTAATCCTAATGAAATAATAAACTAAAATAAACTAAAATGAACCTTAAATAAATAAAATAAATAAATAAATAAAATAAATAAAAAAATATAAAAAATAAACTAAATAAACTTACTGTCGGGTTTGCTTAATTTTAAAAACCTTTAATCCAATCACGGACCCTACTACCCTAAACCCTAAACTGACTAACTTAACCCCAATCCTGCAATGAGCCTAACCCTGAGCCTAAACACTAAAGCCCCCAAAACTAAACCCTGAGCCCACCCTAAACCCTAATCCCTAAACAAACACTAAACCCCAACCCAAACCACAAACCCTAAACCTTAAACCCCAATACTAATGCCAAAGCCCTAAACCCCAAAACTAAAAACCCTAAACCCAAGACCTGACTACAAACTTTAAACCCTAAACCCCAAACCCTAAAATAACCCTAAACCCTAAACCTTGAATAAAGATGTCATTAGGAGTAGATCTAAAGAATGACTTAATCCTAACATAGTTGTGGTAGCTAAAGAAAATATCTTCAATAGAATTTACCTTGATTATTATAGATTTGAATACCTACTCCCTAACTCTAAATCATATAATAATACCATATATTATAGTATAATGTAGCATCATATATTTGAGCATGTAGTGATGTGTTTTGGATGTTATAAGACTTTTGAAATGTTTTGTATATTATGGTATTATATATAGTCCATATTAAAATAAATCATAAAAATATTAATTTAATAAATCAGATGATGAAATTTGTTAAATTTGAAGTGGGAATTAGGTTGTACCAAAGGTGTTCTATGCCACTTGTAGTCTAAAAGTAAGATTGTATGTTCAAAATAAATATTATATGTTGTAGCATAGTATAGCATCAAATATTATAATGTATTGCTCTACGCATTTTATGTTCTTTTAGAATTTTATAATCATGTAGTCGTGCCTACACTAGCATTTTTTATAAAAATGTTAATTTAGGCTTTAAAATGGTGGAATTTGGCCAAATTCATAATAGGTAGAGCATGGCATCATAATATATTGTTTCAATTTAAAATATGTAAGTAATACGACTAAAATATTTAGTTTTTTATTATTTAGACTAATTTTATGATTTTTTATCTTAAGAAATCCCTTGTGATATGATATGCAATATAATAAAATATAATATGTTATAGTGTATTATAATATAATATGCCATAACATAGTGTAATATCATGCATTATATCATACTATTGTGTAATACTACTTGTTGTTTAGCATATTTTAGTTGGTTATAGTATGATGTAGTAGAGTTTGAACTAGTATAATTCATAAAAATATTGATTAAAAGGCTGAGATGATGGAATTTGGCAAAATTTAAGGTAAGCTTTAGGGAACATCATTAGGGTTGTGCTATGGTGTGTCATTTAATCAAAAGAATGGAATTGCATCCAAAATAAATGTTCATTTTCAACCAATTTTTTAAATTTTTTTACTTAAAGTGATTTATTTTAAGGTGTAATGTAAGATAATGTATTATATGAAAGCATATTAAAATATAATGTACATAACAATATAACTTCACATATGTATAAATGTGGTGGTGTGTTACTAAATGTTATTGTACATTTTAGTATGTTTTACTTTTGTTATAATACATTGGGTCAAAACTCACAAAAATGTTAATTTGAAGGTTGACATGAAAGAATTTGGCTAAATTCATGGAACACGCTAAGAAGCAACACCAAAATTTTGTTATTTTGTACCATTTCTAATAGAAAAATAACAATTTTATATCTAAAATGAACAATATTCATATTTTAAGAAAATTTTGTTTCTTTTAAGTGATTTTAATGAGGTGTAATGTTAGACAATATATTATATTATAGCAAATTATAATATAATATAGTGTGTTATTTCACACTATAATATGTTTAGCATGATATTGTATAGTTAGTTTGAGCTTGCACCATTCATAAAATGTTAATTACAATATTAAGATGATGTAATTTGAACAAATATATTTTTTAGCTCTTGGTTGAAGTATTAAAGGTATTCATAAGAGAAGAAATAAGATTTGATGAGAATTCCATGTCAAGGAAATGGAGGGAGATCCATTAGGAAATCACACATGCATTGGACATGACATGTAAGTGGTCTATGTCGAGGGCATATAAGAAGAAAATCTGTTGGGGATAAGGTTTGAATTTGATTTGATTATATGATTTGTGGAAAGAAGATCCACTGGGGATAAGAATCTATAATCCACTGTAGATTAAGATCAAATCGACTTTAATTTGTTTTGGTTTAATTGATGTAGAGGCACATTTGTTAGAGATATGGGCTCAAGTCTGCTGGCGATCGGGTATATGAACCTTCCACTAGAGAAGCATGTTTGGTCTATCCACTGGGGATTGGGATTTGAGTTTGATTTCATAAATTTGTTTGGGGATGTATCAGCTAAGAATAAGAGTTTGTTTGGATTTTTTGGATTTAGACTCTACTAGGGGAGTTAGTTTAATTAGGCTCCACTAGGGAGGTTGGTTTTGAATTTGATTTGTTTTCTTGACTTGTTTATATATGATTTAGGGCTCCACTAGGGAGAACGGTGTGATTTAACTCCATTGGGGAAAATCAGATTGGGTTTAATTTAATCTGAGTTGATTTATGGACCCTTTCAGTGTGCGATGGGCCCACTAAGAAGGGGCTATATCAACCTTGTCCTACCTCGGGTTTACAAATCCAAAAGGATAGTTTATCGTTTGGGTAGCCAACCTAAGGGGTTTTGGTGTGCAATGGTTGTCTATGAAGAAGGCATATAAGACTTACATCTTCCAAAGCGAGGAACAAGCTGGTGTGACTGTTGGATGCACAAATCGAAGTTGACCTAGGCGACTCTTGTGAATGGGGACTTATGTCAACTCAAAAGTAGTCAAGATTAATTTTATCTTAGTTTCATTTAATTTGATATGGTTTATTTGGTTTAGTTTGATTTCAAATTGAGGGCATATCTATTAGGGATGTTAGCTTGGTCAAATTTGATAGATTTAATTTATGGACCATGTCGGTGTGTGTTGTACCCACTAAGAAGAGGCTATATCGAACTTGTCCTATCTTAGATTTACAAATCCAAAGGGATAGACTACTGGTCATGGGATAGAACTAGCCAACCTAAAAGGTTGCCTTTCGATGTACAACAACTATGATGGGAAGAAGGCGTAGCAGACTTACATCTTCTAAAGTAGGGAACAACCACTGGGTGACCTGTTGGTAGCACAATAAATATAACCCGACTTAGGGGAGACTACTGAGTGAATGTCGTTGGGACTTCTATCAACTCAAGTGTAGTCAGGCGATTCCTATAGGGAGTTTTGCTGACATTGCCCTAAAGATAAGATGTCTCCTTGGGAAAAGGTACTGTTAGGGCTGTCCTCTTAATCCACAAGTGAATATATATTTTGTTTGCATGTTTGCATAGACCCTTTTGTTGTGCAAGGGACCACACTGTGAAGGGGATATGTCAGCCTTAACCTATCTCAGATTTACTAGACTAAAGTAGTATCTACACATCCATAGGATAAATTCTCCAACCACAATGGTGGTTAATAAGAAAGAGGAACTGTCCAATCCAATAGTAACTCAAGTAGTGATTCTAATAAGAGCTGAGGCAAGATGTTATCAAAAAAATCCTAAGGTGTATCAAACCAACCAAGCTAAAGTGTATCCGTCGGCATAGTGAGAACCAACCAACTAAGGTGCACGTGGGTGAATGATCAATCACGAAAGAAAACATGTAGGCTTATAACTTTCTGCGCGATCATAGGGATAGTCATCATTGGCGGGACATATGTTATCTAACCTAGGCGACTACTAGCGAGGAAGGAGGCGGACCCAAACATGAAGCGTGGGAGGGAAGAGCCACTAAGGGACTTAACCTAAACATCAAATATACTCCTCGTGGATTCTGGCTAATCCAAGAAGAATCGTGAGACTCACATCCTCTTAAATAAAGCCAACATGAGTTGGCACCAATACCTTGATAGGCTTACCAAACTAATAAGGTGCTCATCGATGTGCAGTGGCCAAGTAAGGAAGGAAAGCATAGAAAAATTATATCCTCCAAAGCAGAAAGACCACTAGGGTGACACACTAGTAGGGTAGCACATCAGTCTAACCTAGAGCAGCTGAGCTAAGCATCATATTTTTAGGTTATGCTCGATTGTCCCAAATAGAAGGTCTTCATCAGTGAATATAACTCCATGGTCATCTCTTGAATAACATGCCTTCTCTCCAATAGTGGTCAGCTGAGCTAAGCATATTTTTAGATCAAGAAGGGCTTTGATCAATGACTCCCTCTTCTCTTTGGATAAGACAAGGGCATCATATATGTTTAGTTTAGCTGGCAACTTTCTTAGGTGAGTAAGGACATTGTAGTCAACTCTGGCATGGTCCTCCATAAGCATATCCATAGGTGGAGCATCCTGTGGAGGGGCTTCTTGATCACTAGAACCAATGACTTCTTTATCCTTCTCCTGAGCTGCTACCATAAGAGGTAGAACTTTTCCATTATGGAGATTAACTTTAGTGAGTTCATGAGATAGTTTAGTGGAAAGTTCTACCTGCTCATCAGGTTCACCTACAACTTCTCCTATGGGATCATCAAAGTTAGATAACTCCAAATCAATCTCAATGGGCGAACCCAAATGATTTAGGAATGGAAAATCTATTTTTAAATTAGAATAAGAGGAGTGTTCAGAACTAGAGTTATTATTATTAATTAGACTTGGAGAGTTTTTTAAAGGAATAAAATCAGGAAGATCATCAGAAGTGACACAAATGTAATCGAAATTAGCTTGCTTCATTTATTTCTTAGATTTGGATGAAGGTATAAAATAAAAATCAAGTAAAGTAAGCGGATGAGGGGTTTGGCACCCACCCCCCTCTAATACAATATGTCTACTACAAGATGGAGGTTTGGAGGAGGCATGCTGGCTGTGGAAGGAGTGTTGGACTCGGTCAGTGGTTGCTACTGTGCTATCTCGGGCAAGTGGAGGCTGTCGTTGTTGCTATTGGGCTTCTACCTCCTTCAAGTTATCCTTAGCAACTTGCAAACTTTGCTTAGAGTTGGAGATTTTACCTGTTGTAGGTACCTGCAAGGGTAACTCTCTGATCTTAGAAATGATTTTCTTGGAGGTTCAAGATAGGGAGTATCCCAACCTTCCTCTTTCTTAAGAAGATCATGTCTATCCCCAAGGATTACCCTAATAGAACTAAAGGGTTGTTTTAGTAAGTATTCCATATGGATGACAATGGCACCCGACTTGTAGCTATGCTCAAGCCAGTCCTTAAAGGTAAAGCAATCATTTAAGACATGTCCTAGCATATGGTGGTAGGGGCAATAATTTGGATCGTGACTCTTACCCACTTTATGGCCTCCCCTGTAACTAATTGGGCTTCTTTAAGAGATTCTTAAAGATCTTCCTGACTACCTCCATCTTGAATGAATAAGGTTTATTCAATTTGTTAATAAGAGTAAGTAAATGATAGCTGCCTGGAGGCGGGTAGGAATAATGTTGCTGATGATGCTGAGGAGGCGGCAGTGGAGGTCGTAGTGGCAACTGAGGTGGCCGGTATGATGGATGAGGTGGTGGCAAAGGAGGTGGTAGAGAAGACTGCTGAACTCGAGGCATGTCTGACTGAACCCTAGCTGGCTTCTTCCCCTTATCAACTACTGTGATAGCCCCTAGCTTCTTCTCAAATGCTTTTTGAGGTTTGGGCTTGGCTGACTGGTCATGGAAAGGCAACTATCTAGCTTTCTTTTGTAGGCTAGCTGCCTTGTTGATTAGCTTCTTGAAGGTTTTGATTGTAAACCCCTTAAGCATGAAAGTGATCAGACGTAGATATTCTTTAAGAGAATCTCAAGGGCATGTTGTTTGGATAGCTGTGGTTTGCATTTCATACTCAGGTTTCTCCACCTGAGAATGTAATCAACAAGGGACTCATTTGGATTTTGCTTGGTCACAATGAGGTCACCTACAGTAACCCTTTGCTGAGCTCTAGCAAACCTCTTGATAAAAAGGTGCTCCAACTCAGCAAATGTCTTTACCAAACTGTTGGGTAGTTTGGCATACCAATCAAATGCAACACCCACTAGACTACTAATGAACAATCTGAAAAGAAGAGCACGCTTCTAACATTACAGCAATACAGTGCAATGTGTGAGGGTTCTCCATCAAAGATTTTGAAGGAAGGAGGCACAAAACTCTTAGGATATTGGATAGCATCAAATTCCTCTGGGTAATGTTTACCTTTTGGAATGGATGAGCCACCTTGGGCTTGCACCAACACATCCCTCACTACTATTCCACCATATTTTAAATATCTTTCTCATGCATGGAGGTGCTATCCACCACCTTTCTATGCAAGCTACCACTGTCCAGGTCTATTAGAGAACTGCTCTTGGGCTGATCTAGAACATGTGCTAACTCAGGAATATGTATCTCTATCGATATATGCTGCGGGACTGAGGCTTGATTTTAAAGTGCATAGAGAGCTACTAACAAGTCTTCCATACTCTTCTCCATTTGATTGATCTAATTATCCTTCTATTTACGCTTCTGACGGAGGTGTTGGGTTGAATGGACGATGCCTTCTTCTTCAACACAACACCTTCCTGACTATGCTGATCTCTATAGAGAGAGATCCTAGTATCGACTATGTGGACCTTGGTTGAATCCTCAAGAAGGTCATCCTCATTAGGATCAAAGGCTACCGTCTCATTCTTTGAGTCTGTGCAATCACTGCTTAAGAGTTCCATCTTTTTGATAAATCATTGTGCTAAAATGTTGTCTAAGGAGTGGTCTAACTATGCCAGTACAAACACCGCGGAGAGGGATTGTGCTCACAGATACATCTCACTGTGACAGAGTGCTAAGTCTAAGAGGGTCATGCTCACTAGAAGAGATATGCTCATGATTGCTCGTCGATGGAGTGGTGTTCCTTGGGAGATCTACTGTCATAAGAACTATGTCTCCTTCCCCTCTCTGCTTCTTTGCGGCTCGATGGTGGTGGCGTGGTGACCTATTATGATTGCCACTCCTGTTGAACCATAGCTGAGGTAGAGGGTCGAGCAGGGGAGCTCAATCTCACCTTAACAGGTGGGATGAAGGGAGTGGGATCTTTGGGCAGTAGCGGGATTACCAGAAGGGAAGGTCTCTCCCTGAATGAGGGCTTTTGAATCTTGGCCAGAGTGGTGAACCCTGTGAGATGTATGGGTGATGGTGGACGATGAGGGGAGCAGTGTGAAGGCAACACCGACTGTCCCTCAATGGGAGATCTCTGCCTATGGAGGGTAGCACCAGTAAGAATAATCATATATGAATGATCAGCCCTGATGGGGGGATGATCAGGAAAATCTATCTGAGCAGAGGCCATCGACTACCTGACATACCTCAGTTGCTTTCTCCTCTTTTCTTGAACAGATGCTCAAGCCTCCATGGCTCTCTCCCTATGGATCTGACCTCTGACACTCATAGGGATCAATGATCGTAAATCAAATAATGTACTGGACTCCAAGTGTCTGTATGCTCTACTAGCCTACCGTAGGATAGTCCTAAGCTAAGAATAGGGTCTCCTGTGCTTCCAATCTGGTGTTTCATAGTATGCTGATGGTGGAGGAGAAGCAGCAATCCTCTGATAATCTTTCTCTCCGTCTGAGGCTGATAGGGGGTGGAACTTTTTGCTGGTTAGAAGAGGAGAGAACTCTCGGGGAGAACCCTCCAAGGCTACAAGCGATGCAGCCTGAAGCTCTCTAGCTACTCGCTTATTCTCTTGCTTAATCTTTCAATTTTTATTGAAGTGTTGAGTATGACTGAACAAGGTAGAGTGGGAACTAGTACCTACTTCAAATATGGAGGAGACTATCTCAGAGGCTATGACAGCCTTCCCCTTTAGGGTGACCAACGAGGTGGTAGTAGCTCTCCCTAGAGCAATGAGGGATAGCTGGAAGGGCATGTGTTAAAATTATCACAGAATGGGGCGTGGGAACCACCGCGACTTTCATTTTTAATAGAGGCTACTCAGAATCATAAGGCATGTCAATGCGGATGACTGGCTTCTGCCCAGCCACCTCATCCCGACTGACGGTAGTGAGGGTTGCCCCCTCACAGGTAACATGTTCTCCCTCAAATCCTCGATCGAAGAAAACAAATTGGGGGTGGAATCAGTCTCGGGGAGGCTAGCCCGATCCAAGGCCAAATCCATCCCAAAGGGGAAAGTAAAAATAAACTTCTATGAAGCCATATGGATTGGATGCAAAAATCAACTATACTAACCGGTCTGCACTGTATTTTTGCATGCGTTGAAATATAATCTGAGTTAGATTTTTGCTTTAATATTTGTTCTGAGAGAGTAATATAGATTTGGAGTCCTTAACCCACACTCAATAATTCAAATATGTTAAGTAGGGTTCAGTTGAGAGATTTTGATATTGAGGAGAGTCTTTGCCATTTGATTTTGATTTTAGAACCCATACCTAACCAATTTAGGTAGGTTGAGTGGGGTTCTTAAATTTAAGGAGAGATTTTCTTGAAGATATTTGTATTTTGTACATCTTGTTTGAAAATATTGATGACTTGAAAGAACCTTTACTTAGCAAACTTTAGTGTGCTAAGAAGAGGTTGTGGTTATATGTTTAAAAATTTTTGTAGAATGTCTTTGCTTATGATGAGTGAAATGTTGTTTTGAAAATGGGGCTTCTTACTTAACAAATTTGGTATGTCAAGTAGAAGTCACATGTGATTGATTTATGTTTGAAAATGGGACTTTCACTTAACAAATTTGGTATGTTAAATGAAAGCCAAATGTAATTGATATATGTTTTCTTTTTCTTTGAAAATGGGACTCTCACTTAACAAATTTGATATGTTAAGTGAAAGTCCAAATGTGATATGATTTATGTTTTGCTTTTCTTTAAAAATGGGACTCTCACTTAATAAATTTGATATGTTAAGTGAAAGCCCAAGTGTGATATGATTTATGTTTTACTTTTCTTTGAAAATGGGACTCTCACTAAACAAATTTAGTATGTTAAGTAAAAGTATAACTGTGATTTATATATGTTTTGAAAATGGGACTCGCACTTAACAAATTTGATATGTTAAGTGGAGGTCAAATGTGACTTGAAAATGAGACCCTCACTTAACAAATTTGGTGTGTTAAGTAGGGAGTCAAATATGTCATGAAAATGAGGTTCTCACTTTTGATATGTTAAGTGGAATCAAATATGACTTATGAAAATAAGACTCTCACTTAGCAAGTTTGACATGTTAAGTGAAAGTCAAATGTGTCATGGAAATGAGATTCGCACTTAACAATTTTAATATGTTAAGAGGGAATCAAATGTATATGAAAGTGAGATTCTCACTTAACAACTTTTATATGTTAAGTGTAATCAAATATAACATTAAAATAAAATTCTCACTTAACAACTCTGATATGTTAAGTTGGAATCAAATGTGACATGAAAATAAGATTCTCACATAACAACCTTGACATGTTAACTGGGAATCAAATGCACATGAAAATGAGATTCTCACATAAAAACATTGATATGTTTAAGTGAGAATCAAATGTATTTAATGTGCTCTCTTTCTTTTTGGAAAGAGAGGAGAATTCTTTGTTTGGCAAATCTTGCATGTCAAATAAGATTCAAAATAGAGGTGAAATTCATTTTACAAATTTTAAGTATGTTAAATAGATTTCAATGATATATTTTGATACCATGTGATTTTTGATTTAGAAAGAGAGAAACTTCCACTCATATGTGAAATATGTTGAGTGGAGTTTCAATTTTATGTTATGACTTGAAAATAGAATCTTCATTCAACAAATTTGATTACATTGAATGAAGGTGGCTATTTTCAAAAGAGTGCTTTTGGAAAGTGACATTTTGTGAAAGAATTTATTTTCTTAAATTTTATGAAGAACCTCACCTCACCAAGCTAGTGGTAAAGAGGTTCTAGATTTGTATTATCTCTCTCATCATTGATAAATTTTATTTTTCGCCTATTGGGGAGCCCAATATGAGTTTTAAGGTCTACATTGAGTGAGCTCCTAAAACCTAAAAGATGTTGGCTAACTTTGCTTAAGAATAAAATAAGCTAAGTGACAGAAGGAAAGATAGTCTCAGACTCACATAAAATGCAAGTCCACTATCAATGCTTGGAGAAAATAATCGTCTACTAGAGATGGAGAGAGGAATCTTCTCCAGTGGAGTCGCCAAAAAAATTGTGGTGTTTATTTTTGGATTCATTTGTATGGGGGGGGACACCACGTAGATCTGAGGGTGTACTTTTTGAGGTGATTGGGTATAACATTATGGAATAGTGTACTATCTCGAAAGATAAAAGTCACTACCCTACAAATGACCTAATCACCTAATAAGGACTTTTAAGGCATGATGAGTCTTCAAATATTCCCGAGATTTTTCCCTTACTTTGCATGGATGAATAAAGTGGGGTTTATTTAAACTGGGTTCTAAATTTTTCTATGAAGGAAAGCCCCCATAGTTAATTACATCTTAAGAAAAATGAATTCCTTAAGAATACTCTCGATTAAAGTAGGCAATTATTGTTTCCAAAGAATTCAAAGATAGAACTATCAATATATTAGTTGTGTTTTAAAAAAGCAAGTATGAAGGATCAAAAAGGAAGAGTTATTATCGAAGCCAAAGGAGATGATTAAGGAGTGCTCGTGATACTAGTAAGCCTAGTAGGCACTCTAATCTATCCTATGGTTGGGCTTTATATATTTGAAATTGAGGAGAATTATATATTTGAGTTGAAATTTTATTAGAAATCTAGGACTTATAATTCCACAATACAAGACTGTGGAAATGCCTAAGAGGTGAGGATTTATTCTTGTAGCCCGCAGGAAACAGTAACCTCAGATCCTAAATCTAAGGAGCTTTGATGAGGGCCAAAGTATGACCTAAATCTAAGGTGAGAGTGGGTATATGATTACCCCTATAAGAGAGAGTAAACCACTCAATTGCTAGACTTATTACTGCTTGGAGTGGTAGCCAGTTAAATCCTTCTACGCTTTAAATACATATAGGCAAGTCATATGCTTTTGCAAGATGGCTATGCTGTTATTATTTAGAAAAGAAACTAAGTCCTTAAACCCACTCTCTAAGAGACTAGAGCATGAGGGGTATAAATAATGACTTAAATCTAATACAAATTTTTATCAAATTTCATTTAATTTGGGACTCTTTATTTTGACACAAGCTATGAAATTTTGTATGCATAAATGCATGAGAAGTTGATTATGGGCCAAATCAATTGAGAAAGAGGTGTTCTTACATCATAGGCTCTCAAAGGTTAAGCCTTATTATGGCAAGATGGAAGCCCTCCTTAACAAGAGTGAAATAAGATTATTATGCATGATAAATATACAACACCCTAAGGGATTGCAAAATATTTTATTATCTTAATTTAATGCCTAGACTTTATATGAGGTTATGAGTTTAGAGGTTTAGTTATGATTTGTGTTTGAGTAGAAAGATTAATTTTTATCCTAGAGTCTAATCGCATGGCCATACAATCACCAATCATGAATAAACTATGAAAAGAACATGATTTTTCTAATGTGCAAGCTAAAGAAATCATCAAACAACTTTATAAAGCTATCATAAAAGAATAAATGGTCGATGCAATCGGGTACCACCATACAACCCAAAAAGAAATGTGGGTAGCCGAGCTCTACCCTTATACAACCTGGATTACAAGAGAATAATTACAACTACAAATGATTGATGTTATGGGGATCTTCATTCTTCATTTCTTTATCTTTCAATTCTTCATTTGATTTGCTCCATTTCTTTCTTCCTTTTAGCTTTATTTGGATGTGCTTGCTCCAAAGGCATCACATGGTACATAAGCCTTGGTCTTATAACCAATGTTCATCTAATCCCCATAACACTCATCATAATCCTAATGCAAAATTACATTAAAAGAAGGAAAGTAAATCTAGCCACACACAAAACAAATGTTGAACACAACATACAACCCAAGTAGTTATATGAATAATTTGGACTTAGTACCTCACACATGGGTAACCAAGCTGGCCTGTCCTAACTTGGGTTATGCTTAGGGGCTATCAACCTACACAGTAAAATGCATTTATATTTTTATTACAATAACCCTTAAGCACAACCCCAAGAAAATAATTAGGCTAATATCGCCTAACATCGACTATATACACTCTAACATCCAGTCTACAACAATACATCGTAAAATAAGCTTACATCAAACCATTCACCACCCTAACATAAAGCTAAAAGTGATGAATTGATCTAACGTGTGTGCATTAAAGCTTGTGTGGTATGTCATAACTAGGCTTTAGAGTTGTAATTTGCTAAGTGTGAGGGATTTAATTTATAAAGGGTTGATTTTTGTTGAAGTGATTTAAATGATTTGATGATTTTACTTAGTATTTCCTTTTGTTTCTTATGGCTTATACTTAACAACTAAGTGTTATAAAGAGAAGAAAGAGAGGGAATCACTCTTTTATCCCTACCTTAAGTCACTTCTAAAGCAAGTTAATTAATCAATTTCTTTTAGTGAATGACTTATTATATGTTTTAATCAATTCTAAGTTTAGGTTCAATATAAATAACATCATTCAATAAGAAAGACATCTTAAGATTAATTATAATGAAATACTATAACATAATACATGTTTATTCATTTCTTTACATCATGTATATCATGCATATGATTAATTCCTAAGCATACCTATACACATAATGTATATCTTAACACACTTAAATGATGAATGCAAAGAAGTGTGTTTGGAATTTAAATATTTCATTTGATTGAATTATTAATGCATGTCCTTTTAATAGAAAAGAGGTATTTTCATCTATTAGCTAGGTACACATTCACATGTATAAAAATTTTAAGTGAGTACATCGCCATTGTTCTACACCAGGGGCGTAAGGTACAAGACCTACTTAGGGCTACTTAAAGCCTCGCAGCCCCAAGGTGTCCAGACTAATATTCCACTTTTCTCAGATACATGTGAATGTACAAAAAGAACCACAAGAATGAGAAGTCATGCAAGAAGTCATATTTGATTTAATTATATGATTTATATATGTGATATGAAATTCTTCCTATGTCTTAGTATGGGGATGCATAGGAATAGATTTAGACAAATGTTATGTTCTTTTCAAATGAACTATACATTTATAAATCCCATGCAATACAAGATAAGGAAAAGTGCTTCATATTGCATATCTTATATTATCAATACAAGCAAACTTATAGATATTTGTAATTAACATCACTTCATATATTATAATTGATTTATGGGCTTCTAGAAATAACATTTTGATTTAATAGTAATAATAGCCACATCTATTTTTAATTTAAATCAACATGCAATTTGACATAAAAGAAATCATTTCACTTAATTTTAAAAGAAATGAATGGATGATTACACATGGAAAGCAACATTTAACATGATTGGAAAGAAATAAAGGAACATATGCATATGATCTCATTCATTACAATTAATTCCTAAGGACAATCATACTAAATAAGGCTACTTAAAATAAACCAAAGTTCTTTAATGAAATTTTAAGTTTTAGGTTTGATTTGATTTAGAAAATGAAAGAGGTTAGCTAATCCTAATCACCTTCCCCATGTGTGATTAATTTGGTTTAATGAAGAAGTGATTAAGTTGATTTTATGGTTTAATTATGTTAGGGCATAAATTAAGGCAATTAATTAACCCTTACCTACATCCCCTTAAGTTAATTAACTAATTAATAATAAGACAATATGATATGCAACCACATGAAAAGTAAATTTGCAATGCTCCTAAGAAATGAAAGGGGCCTAATGCAATTGACTCATGATTAATAGTTGATTAGGCTTAAGCAATCTCACTTAACTACTTTCATGGCTTTCTCACACATGTGAGCTAATCATAATTTTATTATCTCGCACTTTGGATTATTGAACACCCAAAGAGCTACCCAAGATTAGATTAGAGAAATAGATTCAATTGAATTAAATAAGTTCATTAATTAACTAATTAAATCTTAATTAATCTTAACCAATCAAAATGAGATGGATTTAGAGAAAGAGACAAAGAAGGGAGCCTAAGTCATAATCTCTAATTCCTTTCAATTATTTAATTAAGGTTCAGATATGATTTGGATTTTTTATTAATCTTGTTCATTAATCAATTAAGGGGTGTTAATTAATTAATTATTAAAGAGGAATTTGAGAAGGCTTAAAGAAGAAAGAATTGGAAGAGGTTAATAAGCTTAATTGATTGATTAATTTACTATTCATTTGGTAATTATCACTAGTTAAATTAAGAAAGTGATTAAGGTTTAATTAATTGATTTCCCTAATTAAGCAATTAATAAAATCCCAGAAAAATGGGAGAGGTAGAGGTCATCCCCTAAATATCCACAAAAAATTGGAAATCAATTGGGAGATTAATTAAGAAATAATTAAGATAATTAGTTTTCCAATTAAATCTTAATTAAGCCAAAATCACTATTCAAAATTAATTAATAATAATTTTCTTAGATTCTACTTTGAAATATCTTTAAAAGAAGCCTAAGGTTGTATATTTTTTTTTTCTAGAATTAGTTATGAATTTAGAAGTTTTCAGATTAAAATAAATTAATTAACCTATTTAAAACCTTAATCCATTGAGCCATGTGGCGGTGACTATGCGGCGATGCTTTCACATGGCGTGATCGAATTCGCTATTTAAGTTGTCACATCCAACAGGTTACTCGGATGATGGTGCACACGGTAACTCTGTGGACCATCCGTTCTAAGATCGGATGGTCATGATTTAATACACAATTTTGAAGGATTAATCAGATGTTCTACGAGTGATCAGATCAGGACCATCCGTTCTAATCACGTGGAATGGACGATCCATGATCTATCTCCTCCCGAGCGATGAACAATGGCTACTGTCCATCGATCCGAGCTCACCCGAGCTTGGATGGAGATAAAATTATGGGAAGCAAAATAAACAATCCAATAATGGAAATCTCATGACATAAATTTCTTCCACAAAAGACCAACTATTTCATTCAAGGACCAATTTTATGGCATACCTCACCAGAGCTTGTGACCGGTGGTTCCAACGATTGAGAAAGCTTCGTTTGATAGAAATGAAGCCTTGTTGAGTTGCACCAGCTTGATTTAGCGTAGTTTGCTTAGAAGTTGAATGCACTAGGCGTAGGTGATCAATCTTGATTGAACTCACCGATGGTGGCTTGGGAAATGATTCATTCTTGCTCGTTTAGCTCTAAGGAAGGTGTGTGCAAAGTTAATTGCACTTTGGTGGAGGTTTAAGAAAATGGCTCGGGTGACCTCCCATATATGGTTTCATAAAATCAAGAATGGGGATTTTTGAGCTCTGGAAGCTTGAACTCTAGGATTTTTCTTTGAGGGTTGAATCAAGTGTGAGTGTGTGAGTTTGAGTGAGAATGAGGGGAGTATACCCCATCATTCCTTGGATCATACGATAATTGATGTTTTGGCTTTTCGATCAAATGGTTCAGATGGGGAGCTCAATTTGGGCAGAGAATCATGTTAGCTAGCTTCCATTGAATAGAGGAGGCTATGAGAGTGGCTGCCATGGGTGTAGTGGGTGTCATATGGCTTTCTAAGTGTTTCAATGGGAATAGCAATGTGATCTCACTCCACATGAGTCATGGCCAACCAACCACCTTTTGGTCACCATGGTCTAGGTGCCTAAGGACTATGAATGGGTGCCAAGTAGCCAGGGAAAATGACCAAATGTGCATATGTCTTATCTCATGGGATGCCCTAAACCCAAGGGCAAAATGGTCATTTGGCTATGAATTTGATTTGGACAAATTTAAAATGGGTTAAAAGTGGGTTAGCCCAAATTTTAAGTTATTTGGAGTTCATTTGGTTTGATTTAGCTTGATTTGACCTATTTAGGTCAAATTGGGATTGGTTGAGTCAAGTTGACCAATTGGTCAAATTAGGCCAAACAATGGGTTGGGTCAAATTCACATGACTGATTGGAGTTTATTGGTATCATTGGTTTGATTCAATTGACTTTGGATTTGATTATGGTTCATTTGAGTTCATATAGGTCAAATGGGTCAAGTTGACCAATTTGACCAAATTGGGTTGGGTTAGGTGTTGAGTCAAGTTCAATTGGCTAATTTAAAATGATTGTAGGCTTTGGTTTGGTTTAATTTAGATTTAATTTGGAATTTGGCTAATTTGACCCTTTAGGTCAATTTGGGCTAGGGGTCAAGTTGACCAATTGGTCAAGCTCAATTATGGCTTTGGTCAAGTTCAATAAGTGATTTGGAATGAACTTGAGCCATTAGTTGTAATCAATTTGGATCAAATCATGATTTGACCCATTTTGGCTTTTAGGCCAATTTGGGTCAACTTGGGTCAAATAGTGGAGCTTGGTTTGGCTCATTGAGGGTTTGGTCATGTTCAATCATTGATTATGAGTGGGTTTGAATTAATGGTTTAATCAATTTGGCATATGGATTTTGGCTAGTTTGGGTTTCATTTGGGCTAAATGTTGACTTGGTCAAAGGCTAGGTTTGACTTGGTTTGACCCAATTTAAGGCAATTGATCACCAGGATGGTTGTTGATTATGTTGTGAGGTTTTGGAGGCTTAGTTCAATCCAATTTTGGGTTGGATTAGAACTCAAAAAGGTTCCTTTAGGCCACTTTGGGTCAAGTGAGCCTAAATGAGTTAATTAGCTTGATGGCTTGATTCAAGTTTAGCTGAACTCACACATATGCCTAGGATTGAAATATAAATTCAATTGGAAGTGGTTTGGAGCCAAATGGGTTTTGGTTCATATGACAATTTCAAGTCAAGGGCTAACTTGGGCTTGATTTGGGTTAGCTTGGATTTGGTTTGATAATGGAATTTATGTTTATATTTAAGTCAATGATTGAAGGAATGAATTGAATCATGAAGAATCCATGAGTTTTTTGGGTGGTTTTGGTATCATTTAGCCAAGTTCAAGAATTTGGCTAAAAGCTAAAATTAGAATTGATTTGATTTGGGTTTCAATCATTTGATAGTTGGATTTGATTTATGATTTGGAATTTGATTGGAGGTGAATTTGATGAGAAAATCAATTGGATTGGGGTAGATTTGGATTTGGTTAAGGCTAAGTCCATAAGATAAAATCAAAGGGCTTAGGAAGGGATTTGGAGTTTGAATTCAATCATGGGTTTCAATCATTTAATAGTTGGATTTGATTTGAAATTTGGATTTAAATTTGATGTTTGGTTTGAAAGAAAGGATTGGGTTTAGTTTGCTATAGGGTAGAGTCCTCCTAAATCCTAAGGCACAACCTATTCCTATGGCTAACTCTTCTAAGTCTCTAGGGTTGGGTTAAGTGTTCACCTAATCACTAGAAGTGTCTTAAAACTAAGGAACTCTTAGTGTCTATAAGTCCTAGATCTATGATGAGGGAGTTGAGAGCTCACTCCAAAGTGAGGTCAGCAGTGAGCAAAGAAGCGAGGCTGAAACCTACCTCGATGGTAGGGGAGACTATCTCGGAGGCCAAGATAGCCTTCCACTTTGGGGTGACCAAAGAGGAGGTGTTAGTTCTCACTAGAGCTATGGCAGGGGAAATTGATTGAACTTTGAAGCGGTACTAACGACACTAACTGGGTGTAGGAACCACAACCTTCCTTTCAA
The DNA here is from genome assembly GCA_021442155.1 of Cymbidium sinense. Classification (NCBI taxonomy): domain Eukaryota; kingdom Viridiplantae; phylum Streptophyta; class Magnoliopsida; order Asparagales; family Orchidaceae; genus Cymbidium; species Cymbidium sinense. The sequence goes on along the minus strand of CM038232.1, from coordinate 24,943,884 downwards.
TGAGAACTTGAGGTCAGGATGCATGTCAAAGCGGATAAGTGGTATGTCTGCCACCTTCTCCCTACTAACTTGTGAGGGCTATCTCTCACAAGTAATCTGGACTCCCTCAAAGCCATGACAAAAGTAAATTAGATGTACGACATCAATCATGGTAAGATTGGCCTGATCCAAGGCTAGATCTACACCAGAGGGGAAGGAGAAAAAATTTACCGCATGATCACTTACTAAAGGAAAGGGCTATGCAAAAATCACTACATTTGTTTGAAATGTAAATGAGTCAGACCCTTGCTTTAGTATTCATCTTCAATCATTGACTTCTAAATTTGATTTGAAATTTGAACCCACACTTAACAAATTTAGGTATGCTAAGTGGGGTTCATTGAATTTTTGGAGAGATTTTTGATGATTGGAGGAGAGACTTTGCCATATGATTTAGATTTAGAACCCATACTCAACCAATTTAAGTAGGTTGAGCAGGGTTCAAATATTTGGAGTGACTTTTGGAGATATATATGTTGTATGTCTTGTTTGAAAATTTGATTTGGAAAACTTTTTCTTAACAAATTTAGGAATGCTAAAATAAGGTTTTCAATTATATATTTGAAAATTTTGTGAAAACATCTTTATTTGTGATGATTTGTTATGTGTGTGATATATGCTGATTTGATTTGAAAGTGGGGCTCTTACTTAACAAATTTGGTATGTTAAGTAGAGGCAAAATGTGTTATGATTTGAAAATGAGGCTCTTACTTAACAAATTTGTTATGTCAAGTAAGAATCAAGCGTATTTATGATTTGAAAATGAGGCTTTTACTTAACAAATTTGGTATGTTAAGTAGGAGTCAAGTGTGTTTGATATGTGTTGATTTAAAAATGTAACTCTTCACAAATTTGGTATGTTAAGTAGAAGTCAAATGTATTTATGACTTTTGAAAATGAGGCTCTTAACAAATTTGGTATGTTTAATAGGAGTCAAGTGTGTTTATGATTTGAAAATGAGACTCTTACTTAACAAATTTGGTATGTTAAGTAGGAGTCAATGAAAATGAGTATGATTTAAGTAGGAGTTAAGTGTGTTATGATTTGAAAATGAGACTCTTACTTAACAAATTTGGTAAGTAGAGTCAAGTGTGTTTATGATTTGCTTTCTTGACAAATATGTATGCTAGAGTTCAAAATGTGTTGTGATTTTGAAATAAGAAATCTATTTAACAAATTTAGGTATGTTAAATAAAGTTCAATTTATTTTTTTTTGATTTTTGGAAATGGGACTCTCATTTGACAAATTTGGGTATGTCGAATGGAGTCCAATTGTGTTTTGATGTTCAAGACTTTGGAAAAGAAGAATTCTATTAGACAAATGTAAATGTGTTAAATAGAATTCAATTTTGTTTGATTTTCCAAAAGAAAGGGGAACTCCCATTTGACAAATTTGGGTATGTCAAATGGGGTTCAAATATTCTTTGATTTTGTGTGTGATTTCTTGATTTTTGAAGAGGGAAACTCCAACTCTAGCACATATGAAATATTCTAAGTGGAGTTTTAATTTTATGTCATGATTTTATTTGAAAATAGAATCTTCATTCAATAGACTTGGGTATGTTGAATGGAGATAGCCATTTTCAAAAATGTGCTTTGAAAAAGGTGCTTTAAAAATATATATTAATTTTGATTTTGAAAAGAACCTCCATGTAACAATTATAGGAATTGTTAAATGAGGTTTGGTTGTATGAGTTTTGTGCTTTTTAAAAATTTCTTGTGAATTTTGTGCAAAAATCTCTTGTTATGTGAATTTTGAAAAAGTGCTTTTGGAAAGTAGCATTTTCTAAAATGAGGTTATTTTCTCAAATATATGATGAACCTTGCGTCACCAAGCTAGTGGTAAGAGGTTATAAATTTTTAGACATCTCCTTTTATTAGTTAATTTTATCGTTTACCTTTTGGGGGACCTAATAGGGGTTTCAAGACCTACAATGAGTGAGGTCCTAAAACCTAGAGGATGTTGGCTAGCATTACTTAAGAATGAAATAAGCTAAGTGCCAACAAAAAGAGAGATAGTCTCGAACTCATATGAAATACAAGTCCACTATTGATGCTTGGAGACAATAATTGTCTAATAGAGATGGAGAGAGGAACCATCCCCAAGTCATCAAAAAAATCTATGGTGATTATCTTTTTGGATATGTGTATGGGGGACACCACATAGATTTGTGGGCGTACTTATTGAAGTGAGCAGGTACGATATTGAGATATGAAGTACTATCTCAAAAGACAGAGACATCACCCTTCAATGGACCTAATCACCTAATAAGGACTCTTAAGGTATGATGGGTCTTCGAATATACCAGAGATTTTTCCCCTACTTTACATGGATGAATAAAGTAGGGTTTATATTAAACTAGGTTCTAAAATTCCCTATAGGGGAAAGCCCCCATAGTTAATTACATTCTAAGAAGGTGAATTCTTTAGGAATACTCTCGATTAAAGTACACAATTATTATCTCCAAAGATTTTGAAGATATGAATATCAATAAATTGGTTATATTAGAAAATAAAATGGGATTGATCAAAAAGGAGAGATTTATTATTGAAGCCAAAGGAGATGAGTAGGGAATGCTCATGATACTAGGAAACCTATTGAGCATTCCAATCTATCCTATGATTGGGCTTTAAATATTTGAGGTTTGAAGAGAGTTATTTATTTGTGTTGACTTTTTTTATTAGATAGCTAGAGCTTATAATCCCACAATATAATATCGTGAAAATGCCTAAGAGGTGATGATTTATGCTTGTAGCCTGAAGGAAACAACCACCTCAGATCCTAAATCTAGGAGCTTTAGCAAAGGCTAAAGCATGACCTAAATCTAAGTGAAGATGGGTATATGGTTTACTTCCATAAGAGAGAGTAGACCACCTGACTGCTAGACTTATAACTACCTGGAGTGGTAGCCAGCTAATTCCTCTTATGCTTTAAAACCATATATGCAATTCATATGATTTTGCAAGATAGTTGGGTTGTTATTATTTAGAAATAAAATAAAGTCCTTAGACTCACTCCTAGAGACTAGGCATGAGTGGGTATAGCAATGACTTAGTTTAATTTAAATCTTTTCAAATTTTATTTGATTTTGGACTCTTTATTTTGACAAAGGCCCTAGGATTTTTAAATGTCTAAATGTATGTTGAAATGAGTTATGAGCTAAATCAAAGAGAAAGAGGTGTTTTTCACCATAAAGGAGACCCTCAAAGGTCAAGTCTTCCCCTATCATGCAAGGATGGAAACCCTCCCTTTGCAAGAATAAAATAATATGAATGCATGATATTAAAAATACAATATTCAGCTAAGGGTTGCTAAATCTTTTAATTATCTTGATTTAATGCCTAAGCTTTATGTGAGGATATGAATTATTTAGAAATTTTAGTTATGAGTTGTAGTTGGGGTAGAAAAAAATTTTTTAAAGATTCTAACCAGATCTAGGCCACACATTAAATCACCATTCATAAAAAAAAATAATGAAAAGGCATGCCATTTCAATTACACAATTTAAACATAACATCAAGCATTTTTATAAATCTAGCAAAAGAATAAAAGGTTAAAGTGATTTGCCATTGTCAACTTGAAAGAGAAAATGGGTAGCCGAGCTTTACCATTATACAACCTGGTATATAAAAATAATTATAATTTATAAATGAATAAATGCTATGCGGGTCTTATTATTTTCATTCTTTATATCTCCTTCATTTCTTCATTTGGATTTGCTTGCTTCAAAGGCATCACAGGGCCTCCGAGGATAAAACATTCTAGCCACTGCTCATCTTAATCCCCCATAATACTAATTCTAATTCCTAATGCAAATTTACATTAAAAATAGGAAAAGTAAATCTAACTACACCTGCAAAATAAGTGTTAGCTAAACACACGAGATAACCCAAGCAGTTATATGAATAATTTAGACTTAGTACCCTGCACATGGGTAACCATGTCCACTTGTCCTAATTTAGATTATGCTTAGGGGTTAAGCAACCTACAAAAGAGAGCATTTATATTTATTTTTATGCACCCCTTAAGCACAATCTCACGCAAAATATGATTAGGCTAATCATGGCCTACCATCAGTCTATGAAGCATATACCTAATATCTCATTTAAAATAATACATCATAAAACCAAACATACATTACTCCATGCACCGCCCTAATATAAAGCTAGAAGTGGTGACTTACTTTTAAAGTTTGTGTATTAAGGCTTGTGTGATATGCCTTAACTAGGCTTTGTTATGATTTTTTAAGTATGAAAGGATTTAATTATAAAGGATGGTTTCACTTTAAGTGACTTAATTGATTTGCAAGTTTTATTTAATATTTTCATTTATTTCATTTGGCTTACACCTAACACCTAAGTGTTATAATGAAAAGAAGAGAGAGGATTACTCTCTTTTATCCTAACCTTAAGTCATTTACAAAGCAAATTAATCAATCAACTCTCTTTAGTGAATGGCTTATTACATATTTAATTATAGGTTTAGGTTCACTTTAAATAATCATATTCACTAAGAAAGGCATCTTAAGATTAATTGGAATTAATTACTATAACATGACACATATTCATTCATTTCTTTCCATCATATGTAGCACGCATATGATTAAATACTAAGCATACCTATATATACAATATGTTTTAACACATTTAAATGATGGATGTAAGTATATGCATTTGGAATTTGGATGTTTCATTTGATTGGATTATTTTATCATATTAATTTAAACCTCTATCTAAATTCTTATATAAAAATACATAGGCATGAAATTAAATAGGTACGTGTCATTATTAACCAGTGAAGTAAGGTAATAAAATGACCTCCTTAGGGCTAGCTAAAGCCTCGTGTTCCCAGGATGTCCAAACTATATACCCATTACATTCAAACATATGTAAATTTGCATACATGAACATAAGAAAGAGAGCTCCAAGTCATATGATTAATTAATTCAATAACTTAATCATTCATGAATGCATGGATTTTGATAAAAGGCAATGGGTTCTAATTCCATAATTAAATACACACACATATGCATAAGAGACATAAGCTAGTATATGCCATTGTTAACCAAGGAAGTGAGGTAATTAAATGACCTTCTTTGGGGCTACTTAAAGTCTCATATTCCCAAGATGTCTAGATTAAATATTTTCTTTTCTTGAATACATATGGATGTATAAATAAATAAAGGAAGGAAAACCATGCAAAAGTTAAAATTTTATTTGATTGAAACATTTATGCATATTGAGTGAAGTCTTATCCAAACTCTAATATTGAAATACATAAGAATGAAATCAAATGGAGTATGTGATATTGTTAAACCAGAGAAGTGAGGAAATCAAATGACCTCCTTGAGGCTAACTAAAGTCTCGTATTCCCTGGATGTCCAAGCTATATACCGATTAACATTCTTACTTATATAAATCAATACATGAATGAAAGAAAAGAAAAGAAACTTCATCCACCTATGTTATATTCACATACATCTCTTATGTATTTATAACTAGCATTCATAACATATATAATCATTCATTTATAAGTATTGGAAAATATATTTGGATTTAATAATGATAATAGCCATACATTTATTAATTTAAATCAACACATGCAAGCTTGACATAAAGGAAACTATTTGATTTAATTAATTTTTGGAAAAAGTTGAATGTATGAATAAGTGGCATACAACATTTAATATGATTGGATAGAAATAAAGGGACATAAGCATATGATTTCATTCTATCAAACTAATTCCTAAGGACAATCATACTAAATCAGCTCATGTAAAATAAACCAAAGTTTCTTAATGTCATTTTTAATTTCATGTTTGATTTGATTTAAGAAATGTGAGAAAGGTTTGCTAATCTTAATCCCATTCCCCATGTGTGAGTTAATTTGATTTGATAAGAAGCAATTAGATTAATTTTATGGATTAATTAGGTTAATGTGTGAATTAAATCAATT